>JAUBNZ010000357.1:0-18244 GCA_032355485.1 Bonnemaisonia californica
CGAAAGGATGTACACTTGAGAGGGTAGTGTATAGGTCGAGGGAGTGTACAGTGTCAATGAGTGCGCCACTTATAGTGTGGTGGGGTACACGTGTTTTGGCTTGGCAACCCTTCGTGGCCCCTCTACGGGGAGGGGAATGGATTCTTAGAAAGTTTGAATTTTTGGCGCTCAATTCGAGAGCTCCGGCCAATAAGGTTTGGCCACGAAATGACCCCAAATCGTACTACAATTGCGTTTGTTTCAGGGAGATTGGAATGCTGGGAGTGTATGTTCTTTAGCCAAGCTTTACATAGCTGGTGCCTTGATATCGATAACAGTACGATGCCATGCAAAGATTTCGTGTTCGTTTTGGTACGGGGGGAATTTGGGTTTTGGTGTTATGTGATGGTGAATGGTTTGGGGTGTTGCTTTGTTTGAGTTTATGGTTGGAGTTGTGGGGCGTTGGTAGTTTGTGTGGAGTTTTGTGATGTCTTTTTATGAATGTTTTCGATCTTTTGTATAATTGGTTTTGTAAGGTTCGCCATTGCTGCGTTCTGCATATTTGAAAATTGATAGAGGCCCTTTTGCCACGGTCCTCGTCCTATGAAGAAAATAGGTGGGTTGCTCGTTGTTTCAGATGTAGCCTGTGCTCTCGAAGAAAAGTAAATAACAGAATTGTTTTGCTAAGTCTTTGACTTAGAGTTGGTTTTGACGTAGTATGGGCTGTATGCACACAGAATGGCGGATTTGTTGTTGTTACTCGTCTGTACTTGAACATGTCCTTGACGGAAGATAGGAAGTTTGGTGTTAGTTCCCGTTGGGATGTTTGAGAGGGTTGTGATGAGGTACATGGGTGAGGAGGGAGGAGAGACGTATGTAGGATTCGCTACCGAATCAGGTTCCAAAGTACCTATTGGATTGTCTTTGTGTTTTTTCTGTTCTGCAGCATTGATATTTTCATGTTATATAGTAATCCTTTCCTTTTTTGATGATTTATCGAGGGGGAATTGATTGGTGGCGTTCGTTGAAGCTTGGGGGTGAGTGTAGGCTATTATTTGGAGGGATGGGAAATTGATAGGTAGGAGAGCGGCCCGGGTGGTTATTTAGAGTTGATGATCGACCGAGAAGGATGGGGATGTGAAATTTGTAATGCTGCAAGCTCCTCTTTGTTTAGATATTTTGTGGTTGGAGGAACCGTCACTATGGCCCGAGGTTAGACCCAAAGCGGTGGTTGTCTTTTCCAGTTGCGGTTTTTGAGATGGCGTTGATCTCTGTATTCTGCACACTGCGTGGTCATCCTTGTCATGGTACCACAGCACGGTAATTTCGCAGGTCACGGTTATGTCTTTTGACATCAGAGAGGGGTGCTGTGAAGTGTCATAGCACAATTCCCATAATAGGATGGTAGGAGATATCATAGTATCACAGTACACCAAAAAATATGACATTAAGTATATCCTGATAGTATTATGTTTCCTGGATAGCATTTGTTCGTCGCCGTGCAATGGTATATCATGGCCATGTAAGAGTATCTGTTGCAGTAAATTACGTGATATATGCCCTATCTGAACTGTAACATGCAGCAGCACCAAACACTGTATATCATGGTCCGGATCAGTGACATAATACGTTCTTAAAAGTGATATCCACATTTAATATCTTACGATATATCATTTCGTGTGGTGTGACATGACGCGCCTACCACACCGTTATATGTCATAAGTGCGTACTACAACACTTCATGTTATGGCTGTGTGATACTGGAAGATACCCATCGTGACATATACTGGTACCGTAACATGAAATTACACGCTACTCCCCAGGATATGAGCCACTGGTATTTCATGAAGGGACATGGTAGGATCTTGGATACATTGTAGGCAGATGTTTCCGTATATTGCATCCAGTACTACCATATGTCGAGAAATGGGCAAAAGTACATAGCGTGCTACGTTTTGCGATATAAACGGCTATGCAAGAATGACATACGGTTGTGCATATTACCGCATGGCACGACATGGTGCTGCGAAACATATTAGTAAGTTCTATGGTATTACATGATATCCTAAGCGACATGCTATATAATAGTAGTAATATATTATAGTACGTAACGTACATCAAATTCCAGTGGTACTATAGCATTTCAAAGCACTTTTGCACAGTACGGTACCTGGTGCTCTGTGATATGCGAAGGCAATTCCATGGTATGCAATGTTTCCGCCAGAAAATAAACATTTGTTTCATAAATTAACCTATGTACGGCGGGTACCGCTGTGCTCTTGTGATAAACCCGAATTGGCCACCTTCCAACACGTGCCCTGCCCTTTGCGCGACGTTCCTGCCTTCTCATATTTCAGTATATCTCGGACCAACGCCCCCCCCGCTGCCCATTTGGGCTTACTTCCTAATTCATGAAGTGGGAGCTGTGCTCTCGAAAGTATACACCATCCCTCTCCATGCGGGTGAAAATGGCGTAAACTACTGCTCCTTTGCACCTCATCATTCCATGCAAAGCGAAAACGTCGAGTATAAGTTCCGAAGTGTACATCATCCCCACCAATCCGTCCCCCGATACTGCCGAAACTGCACATCCGACGGACGTTGGGTTGTGCTTGTACGAAGAAACATTGCCGGAGAAAAGATCCACTGTTTCCAGCGGTGCGGAACCATGCACTTCAATGAAACTCGTCCCGCGGTTGCGCATCATTCGCATTACAGACCTCAAAAGCTGCAGTCCTCGATTCATGATCGGGATTTCCACGTCATCTTTTGGTTTTCAGAGTGCAGCACAGCGGTGCCGAACAGACCTCGGTAAGTTTACATGGCCGCACTTACCCATCATATCCAAGATAGGGGCCCTGCAGATCCTCTCCAGTGCAAGTCAGAAGTAATGTACGAATGGAACCCCGGATGGAACTGGTCCGTCCATGGCAGTTCCACGTCCTCCCGAAACAGGTCGGAAGAGTCCTCTCTCAGCACAGCTCCGATCGACTGGCGATCCTTTTTGCCAACACCGGATCAATGCGTGTGCATCCTGCCCATCCAATCCCGTGATAGTGCGCGCTCGACTGCGGGCAGGTGCGCAGTGGGGTTCGAACTTCTCTCCAAACAATCCTTGAAAGCCCTGTAGGTCATTTTGAGAAACATTTCGGAACAAGTCCTCGCATGTCCGAAAGCCGGCACAGTTTACAGAACCAGTTCCATAGCGAGATTGAGTTCGGCTTGTCCAAGATGCGGCCTAGAGCCGGGTGGGAACGACCGATTCTGTCACAAAGAGAAAGGTACTACTCAGCTTGAACGACGAGCTTTTCCAAGTACTTCACCCGCGCGGGTTCTTCTATAATTGGCTGGCAATCAGTTCCGTCGACTAAGGGCGGAGGTACCCTGTACAGGTGAGCTACGAAGGCCTCCATTTGGACACAAAACAGGAACAATTCATCGTGGTACGTGGCATGCAAGTCTTACAGTTCAGTCGCACTGCAGAGAAGCACAAAAATCAGAGGGGACATTTTCATGCAATTGAGCCCCTTATCTGCACCACTTTTTGCCCATCGCACGATGTTCTTCCTGGTCGCGAGGCCGTTCTCACAACCCGCTCTGATTTTCAACAGTTCCCCTGAATTCCGACGTGCGTCACTTCCAAGTTCATGAAAGTTCAATTCAAGCGTGTTCTTGATCAAACTGGTTACAAGGTGATCGGGAGCTATTCTGCGGCTCAATGTTTCCTCGAAAATGTTCGGATGCACTGGTTCCCGAGTGGTCGTCAGAGGTGGGCCGCCGTTATGGCGAGTAGTTTCCGATATCGCTTGAAGTGGTAACGTCTTGGCGCGCGCCAGTGTCACTCCTTTCAACCCGAGTCTTTTCTTCATCTCTTCCGAGGGGTCGCACGATCGTATTGCAGCAATGCGTTCGTCGAACCTACTCAGCCCGAGACGCCGACTATGCAACCGTTGTGTGTACAAAATCCCCAAATATGCTTCTAGGCGCTGCCACCGGCAATGAGGGCAGAAGGCTTTGTCTGGGGGCCCTTCACATGACAAATGCAGTGATTGGAGGGTAATCAACCAAGAAGGTGACTTGTTCCAGGAATATTCGCTCCCCACGGCCGTGCGGGTCTTTTCCAAGGCCTCCGAATACGGAGGCGTTCATGACAACCGAAACTACTGTGGAGAACACCTCGTTGTGACATTGACCGTGATTCGCAAGGGGAACCACGCGCTTGCATCCCGTAGATCTTCTCTGCTCCGCAGAAATCCCGCGTTGTAGAAGATATCATCTACCAACTGACGTATTGTCGTACTGGGACTTGAACTGCTTGAATCCATTCAAGTAAAGTACAATCCGTTACTCTACGTATCTTTCTCCGTTCTCGAGGTGGCCTCTGTTTCTAACATTGCGATCGAAGTGAGTGCCACGCGGCTTTTTCGTATCTCCACATTTCCACGTTGGGAAACCAGTGATTTTGAAACTCGAAGAATGCTTCATTATTGTCTGGATCCGCTGGATGCCTGTCCTTTCGAAACACACAAGGCGGTCGCTTAACCCCCTAATCGAGAAACTCACCAGGGAGGCTGTGAAGATTCAATGGAACAGATACTCATCATGTGGCCGCACGGGCGAAAACGTACAAAAACATCGCCCGGATATGACGGTGAAACCCGCCGTACAGGGTGGTCTTCCAGCTGGGCAGCTGTCGTGCGACGAATGAAATCGAATAGCACATGCTCATTTTTATCCCAGTGGCCTGCACATTTAGGTGGTGCGGCTGCTGATGTGCATGACGTAACACACCACTCTCTAAAGAAACATCCTTCAGATGTCTTTCCCCTCCATGGTCCACCTCGTTCCAACCAGCCGTGATGGGTCTGGTCTGATTCGTGCAACCCCGTTCTCAATGATGGGAATTCTAGGACACCGCCATGGTCTGCAGGAAACGGACAAAAATTTGTACAATGCCCACCATTTGCGTTCCCTCCCAATTTACGACGGGCACCACTGCACAATTGGGGTGCGCTCCACATTCAAGGAATCCCACTGCCCTTGCCTCTCGAATACGTCCGCATAAAACGTCCAAGTTGCGAGGTCGAAGTTTCCCATTCGGATGGGTACACCAGGCGATTGCACGATTGCGCCTCTCACTTCACTCCAGCACTGTCTGTAAAATGCAGACTTCTTCTGCGCGGCGTGATTTCCAATTCCTGGACCTGAAAAATGTCGCTACTCGGGAGGCAGGTCCTGGGCAAGCTGGCGCCGAAGACACTCGGGAGCCACAAGTACGCAGGCATACGTACATGGGCATTCGCGCCTCGAATGGCTGATGAGAAAAGGTCGTACTGAACGGCCCTCAACGGCGCCCGCCTGAAAATTGACAAGTTCCCCAAGAGTCCATCCCAGATAAGAACTTGTTCAGCTCCCTGTCGAGCCGCAATGGTCGACAACTGTAAGTTGGATTCTTCATTGGCATTGGCGTTGGCGGTAGGTAGCGCTTTTCAACGCGCGTCTTCATCATACGAGGTACTTAAGGAAGTACGCTGTTCCGCACTTCGACGTGAATCGAATTCGTTACTTGTACCGGCATTCCCGTCGCTGCGCAGCATGTATGGCGAAGAAGACGTACCTTGCAAGCCGAGAGGTACTGTGGCATAGGCGTGTTGCGGTCCTTTCTGGGTTGAACTGTCGTCCACATGCGCTGTGCGCCTCTGCACAAGAAGTGATCCTTGGCGCTTACACACGCCGGTGTTAGTAGAAAGCTGTGCGCCAGCGATGCCTAGTTTTACGGAGTTGCGAAGTAGAGAACGGCGCGCGCCAGGAAATTATTGTTTCCGAGATAAAAGCCCGATTCTCATCTCAGCATTTCTGACGTGTTGGTGTCCTTGACGCTGGTGTGCCTGTGCGACTACATTGGGTGATGGGCCGGCTGGTGTGCTTAAATCGTGAAAATGACGAATCCAACCGCGCGGAAAATTAAGCAAGGAAAGAACGGGAAGGGGCATCCCCTATTTCAAAATTGGACGCTTTCCAATAATATTCCAATAGGCAACACTGGATACTGATAGAGACTTTTCCCGTCCCTTTTTGATGGTTATATGAAATATATAATAATATGCAGTACACTATTAAGTTAAGTTACTGGATTATCACATGCAGTTACATTTATTTTAATAATATTTAATTAGTTGAGAAAGATTGACATGTCTCGCCTGAAAGGCCGTGTCGTCTGAATTACGGGTGGCTGTGAGCGTGCATACTGTAGCATTCGCCAATTCCTCTGTATATTTTGCTATGAGCAGCTGTACAACCCTTGAACGAAATCCCAACTTCGAGGAACCCTCAACCGTGTTTACCTGATCCCTCGTGCCCACAATACCCAAAATCGAGTTTAATGCCGCCACGTAAGGTGGACTCTCGTCCACCTTTCTGTCGTAGATATAAAGTAAATAATGCCTGTCTGAACATGCATACGCAAACATGCCATCTGGCATTGGACGCTGACGCCATGAATTCTTCTTGTAAACGCTAGTTACATTGCAAAAACGTATTATGAGAAGCGCAAGTGAGGCCGAAGGAAAATGCCACGAGCGAGCAGCTTGTCCTGTATAAACACTGCGTGTTCATCCTGGTCATGTTACCACTGCTCCGTAAGGTGACATGTCACATTTACGTTTTAGTCTGGATGAGTAGCAGTTGGTTTAGTGTTTTTACAAGTGATGGGAACTAGGCTGTTGTTCTTAAAGCGAGAGAGGTCATGCACATCAGTAAAGAGATGCAGTGGACGGCAAGGGGCGGTATCAGCAAAGTCGAAGCGCAAGTTAAGCAGTTCTGATAGGAACGAGAAATTGTACAGGTTAGGTGGTAATGGCGATTTGACACCGAAAGGGTCAAAGGTACCATTCGGGAGGAAGAGGGCTCGTAAATGTAAATTGTTATCAAATAGAGAGGCAGAGGCAGAGGCGAACTGCTGGGGTCACAATGGTGAAGAATGGAGCTGGTGATGTTGTGGAGACCGGCCTTCATACGATACATAGTTGTGTCGAGGGGACTTTTAAGCGGGTGATGTTCCTGACCATGATACTTGAACGTCCATTTGGACGTGAAATTTCAATCCTATTGCGCTTTCCAGAGCTCTCAGTCTTTTTGTGCAAAAGCATGGCCTTATTCGTATCGCCTACATGATAGAACTTGAATAATTTGCGAGGCTTTTTATTCGGCGTAGTGCCAAGCTCCCTAACTTCTGAAATCGTGCTGAACATGGCACTAATTTCCTCCGAAGTGTTGAGGTTAAAAGACAAAAGAGGGGACCCAGGCTGACAACGGCGCCCTGTTACGCGGGCCTATGGACTTCCGGTGGGCCTTGCAGGCGGGCCGTCGGCTTGCCGACAAATTGAACCGCGCCATCCAGAGCGGGCGGACATTTCCCCAGCAGCAGATATCTCGTCGGGTGCGAGCCACCGCCGGTGGCTCCTGGTGCAAAAACGGGACGGACGGTGGGGTCGAGAAGATAGGTGGGCCGAGGTTGAGGTTGAGGTCGAGGTTGAGGACGAGGTTCAAGAGGTCGAAAAGGTAGAAATCGGTTTGCAGCTAGACGATGGAATTTGAGAACAGGTCATGCGCCGGGGCGTACGGCGACTTCTTCGGCCACGCGGGGCGGCGGATGGGCAGGGCGGAGCGGAGGAGTAGGGGAACCTCGTCTCACAGAGGCGCCAGTGCCGCTATACCGTTACAACTAGCGTTTCATGTTCGGCCATTTGTCCACCATGGAGCCATGTGCGGGGTGTGATAGGGGATACGGCGTTAGGCGGTAGCGAGTGAGGATAGGACGGGGTGGCCCCAGTTCATGTATCTGTAGGATAGATGTGACTTTACTTATTTGTCAAAGTTTCATTAAGTGTGGAACCCCTAGTGCTAGAAATCAGCGGTTTTTCTATGGTTGATGGCTATCGCGGTCGATTTTGCTATGTGGGCACTGACCTTGTGTTTGATATGGGTAAATTCGTTTCTCGGGGCTGATCCCTTTTTGTCAGCGATGGCTTCTGCTATCCTCCATAGGCCTTCCTCCATCCCCAGTCCGAAGGAACCATAAATGTCTGTAGCAATGGGATGAAAGGTTATTCCTTTCTCATCACATGCCGATTGGTACTTCTTCATTTTCTCATCTTCCGCCTTTTGTAGAGCATGTGCACTGGTGCATTTAGAAGAGCGGTTGTAGGGGGTCGAGTGGGGGCTGATTATCGTGACGTCGAAGCCATGTGCCTTGGCACCGAAACGACTAATGTCTATGAAAAAGTCCATTCTTCTCCTTGCGTTGGGCGCCAGTTCCAGGTCCTGGTCCAGGGGTCTCTCGGGGGTGGCGTACATCCTTACGGGCAGACTCTTCAGCTCTTCTATTAGAAAGTCGCGTAATGCGTTATGTCTTCGTATGAATCCTGACTTTCCTGCGCATGTCACTGCGTGGTGTCCATGTCGGTCCAGTTTTCGGGGGTTACGGTAATTGCCTTCTATGCACGTTTGGCACGTCTCGGTACCCTCAAAAAAGGTTCTACCGATTCGCATGCGGATCATTGTGCACCATACCTCCGGAGGGATCCAGGTATCAGAGGTTGGTAAGGTTGCATAGGGGCGTGATGCGTTTGGACTGCTGGTCGATTCCAATCTGCGGCGTATGCTCGTTGCTTCTGTAGAGCGGTCGTCGGTATGTGGCCTCAGCTGCGCTGCTATTTTTGTCATGATTTGGTTAGTGATTTCGGACCGCGCGCCTGACTAGTACCCTCGATTATGCGTCCTCTGCAGCAAGGCAGGACCTCTAAACTCTGGTATAATTTGTGGAAGTGGCACTGAAAGCGGGCTGGGACCCGCATTGCAACAGGATTCTGCAACCGCAGTCGCCAAGCAAAGGTTCGAATCAAAGGTTGCCCCTGTAAAATAACATCTTACACAATGTACAGTAGGGGTGAATCCAATCAGAATGGCTCGAGCTGTGGTTGATTCGACTTTTCAATTTTAATATATAATATTACTATCACCTGTGCATTGAGTCCTGAGTGCTGTGGTGAGCGAGTGTAGTTGGCAATGCGCCGTTGTAATGGCATATTCTGCTTCTTCCTATCTCCTATCAAACTACGAGCAGTTTTTTGGTACCTGGCCGTTGGGTGCTCCGTCAACTAGGGGGGTGGGTAGTACTGATCCGAACACCGGTTGGCACGCAGGGGCATGGGCGGCGGAGTACAGATCAGAAGGAATTAAATATGCAAAACCAATACAAAGACGCTGTGGGCGGAGCCCGCAACGGAGCCACTAGTCATGCTCTAAACCTCCTTTGAATTTCTCCTGAACTCAGTGTTTATTGTGGGAATGTCAGAAAGCTCTTTGAAGAGACTACGCCCATTTCTACTGACAGCTTCCTTGTTCACGTTCATAAAAGCGGCGAATTCAAAGATGTTAATGCCAAGAACACTTTTTATTCCGATGCCTCTTACAGGAGTCTCACTATTTTTTGCATTGATCGGCATGATTAAGGAATAAAATGGAGATACTTGCAAGAAAACTCATCTTAACAGTGTGAATGGGAATAGCTGTCAAACATGACATACTATATCTACAGGACCCCGACGGACGATGTGCTGAACCAAACATGGTCCAGAAAAACTGGAATGGTGATGTCTGAGCACAGGTCGTCGATCATGTAAAATCATGCTTGTCTCTTGAATGGTACTACGTATGGGAAGGAACACTGGATGGAATTACGGCTTCAATGACCTCATAATCAGCACCATGCGTGGTACCTGACTTGAACCTGAGGACCGGGCCGAGGAGCGGGGGTAGGACATCTGTAACGGCAGGGGCAACGGTAGGAGACGTGAACCTTGCAGAAAAAGCCATTATGGTGCTTAGGATGAGTTGGTACATGACAAGAAGGTGGCTTGCGCTGGCTTGGTCCCTTGCACGTCTTTGGGGGAGACTTGCAGCTTGGGGGCTTGCAGCTCGGGGGCTTGCAGCTCGGGGGCTTGTAGCTCAGAGGTCTGCAACTCGGAGGCTTACAACTCGGAGGAGTGCAGCTGGGAGACTTGCAACTCGGGGGCTTGCAGTTCGGTTGTTTGTAGCTGGGCTGTTTGCAAGCAATGGCCGTAATTTTCACGTTGCAACATCCCATGCGACAGATACCTGGGGGGTCGTTATCACCTAGCGAAGTTGAACTGTCAAAGCTAATGCTGGACTCCGGTGTCGGAATGCCTGGAGAGGGTGGAGGAACAGCAGTAGAATGATGATTGCTCTGCTGTGGATGCGTTAGTTGCGTACTCTGGGCATCATCGCTGATTGGAATAGTGCTACTGCATGAGCAGCCTCTGGAACAGGGAGAACCAGGACGCCCTGGGAAACAAATGCCGATGGTACAGCAACATCCGAAGTAATCTTCCGAAGTTGGCGCACTGTCAGTTGGAGTTGTAGGCTCCGCAGGTTTGGGGGTTGGGGGCGGCAGTGCCTTCTTAGGCTTGTCTTTGCACTTCTTCGTGCAGATTCGCACTTGAACATCCTCACACATTGTTTCGCATTCGTCCTGCCTGTCTTTCTTGGAACCTGCGGACTTCGGACAATGGGGATGGCGGCACTTTCGACAGTCGTGATGATGACTCTTCTTTTCAAAATGAGCTTCCCCACTCTCCGTTTTGCTTTTGTTAGAGTCGTCGTCGTCAGGATGAAATAAGACGGGGGGCTGAAGATGGCAGCGCGCATGTACCTCCATTTCGCAATGACACCTGGATCTGCGAGGCTTCTCGCTCTTTCTGCAAGGTTTGCTGCACTTGTGGCTGCACGATTTGCATCTCGGCATTCTGAGGTTGGTGGATCTGGGGGTTTTACGTAAAAAAGGAGGAAGTGATTGTCTGTGCAAGGACAGATGGGATGAGAACTCAGAGGTCAGAGTGGTCGAAAGCTGAGGAAGTTCGAAGGCTTGGCAGTGGTTGAACTTTCTCTGTTGTAGTGGTCAGGAGCGTTATGTTGATGATATCGACAGAGTGGCTGAATTGGCCTTTCTTGGTCGGGAAGATGGAGATCGTGAAATGCTCTTGAATGGGAGTTGAGTTTGAAGGAGGGCGGGGTGGAAAATTGCTCTCGAGATCCGTCTGCGGCGCTTTTAAATCGAGAGAGAAGTTTGGAAATGGCGGGGAGAGATGACACAGGATTATATTTGCCGCGGGCGGCGGGAAAGTGCAAAATTTCGAGGGATCAGGAAGAACCATGCCGTACACTAGCGTCCTGCGACGACGGCAGACAGTGTCGGTCTTCTGTGAAGAAATGAGGACAAGGGCATGGGTGAATTGCCAGGATTTAGGAGCAGTTTATCGATACAATCCTGGCTGTTTTCCGGATTGTAGTCATGCGGTGTCTGAATTTGAGAGTACAATTTTTGTCGACCCCCGTTGTGGCGCTGCCGCTGCCGCTATCAAAGGAACAAAACAGCAGCAGGACACTGTGGTCTCTAGAACTGCGCCGACACGTTCTGTCGACATGGTCGAGCGCTGCCATTGAATCGGGGATAAAATAGCAATAGGCTGGGGCTGTCGTTACGACAGTGTCCGCTAACCGTATGACACGCCACGGGGCTGTACTGGCCCGTCAAAATCTTCGTTCCATTGTTTTCAAGTGCTCCACAATGGGCCACTCAGGCTGCAGAGTTCCGTATGATGACTTCTGCAGTCCGCCATTGTACAGTACTGAGATGTATGTCGATACGCATTTGCGCGCCGTGGGGTTGGGGTTTCCCTCACGGCGCGTGCAACCAACGTGATTATTGGTGGGGAGAGCACTTGATCTCTTGCTGCACGGAAAAATATATATATATATTGCTTTTACTTGAAAATCAATTGTTATATCTTATGTGTTATTTTAGCTCACGTTGTGGGTTTTTCATAAAATTTACTGTTTTTTTATATGATCAATTCGCACTCTGGAACGTTCGAACATGGCCTTACGCCTATGGAGTCCAGAATCTGGACAGATCTCAATTAATAATTAGTAAATTATTAACTCTTTGAAATGCACATCATTGACTGTGCGACGGCGATGGGCGCAAGAAATTACTCTATTTTACAATATAAATTAAGCTTAATCTTCCATGAGAATTGGTGGAAATTTAGGAGAGAAGGGAATGCATACCGTCTTAAATCAATGGCCTGTTTCAAGACTTCTATAGGAAAAGCCTTGATGACATGTCCCCGTTGTTGTCTCATAAATCTCGAGGGTAACAGCCAAATTGGGGACGTATAAATTTGATGCATCCTGCATCAAAATTATACATCCGCTAATGTTTAGTCACAAGTCCATCCAGACGCCGTCCCAAAACTCAGCTTCCGTCTCCGGCTTGGTCCGTAATTGTATCGGAATTGGTACATTCCCCCACACCCACATAGAAGGAGATGATGATTGCCGTGCTGATGTATTCAAGACATTTCTTCTTCTTGTGTAATGTTCTATTCGTTTGGCACTGCCTCTGATGCCGATGCCATACGTGCACTCAATATGACCATCACATGGGTTCTCCTTTAATTCCCTGAACATTATCAATTGCCGGCGAGGGAAGCAATAACCAGAGAGAAAGAGCCAGTAACAACGTAATATAAGACAGTCTGTTCAAAATCTTGATCCACCGTGTCAGCTAGTCTTTACAGATAGTATCATTATATATAGGGAACACCACCAGAACGCCTTATTGAGAAGACCATAATCGTAACTCATCACCTTACCCCCCCATCTAAGGACAGTTTACATATACAACGGCACAGCCCTACTGTTCTACACGATCAAACAGCTCACACATCAATGGAGTACAGCTTCAGTCTTTCCTCAGCCTCGATATTCCCTTTGGTCGCAGCTTCCATGTAATATTTCTGAGCCAGCAAGGCGTCATACGTAACACCAATGCTTGCTTCATGACAAGCTGCAACATTGAAGCAACCGCTTGCATTCCCACGTTCTGCAGCCTGCCGATATTTCTCGAAAGCAGCTTTAGGGTCCTTCTCAGCACCTTGTCCGCTGTCATGCATGGTTCCTAGATTGACCAGCGCACATACATCATCCTTGGCGACGGCAAGATCCAAAAGCGTGCGGGCGCGTTCAAAAATTTCATCGCCGATTAGAAGCAGCGCCAGATTGTTCGCCGCCATGGGGTTTGAATGATTCACCGCTCTATCATAGTAATGCTTCGCCATGCCGAGGTCCTTCTCGGTACCGATAGCCAGTTCGTAACATAGACCAACGTTTGCCATGGCTGTGGGAATGCCCATCTCGGCTGCCTCCAGCAATAGATTGAAGCACCCATCGTGCCTTGAAAGTGGGCGCTTCGCCTCTTCCCACACAGCGATATCGTTCGTTGCTTGTAGACATCCCTCTGCATTGGATTCAGAAAGAAGCTCGTGCACCCGTTTATCAATTTCCTTCGGGCACATTGGAACAAACTGCATGACGATGTCCCTATTGTTTTGCAGAAAGACTGCAAAGTTGTACATCACCTTTCCTCGTTTGAGGCCCTTCAGTTGAGATCCTGCGTACTGAAAGAACTCGTACGCCTTGGGCAGGTCTTTTTCAAAACCATCACTTCCATGCTCATAGCATAGCGCTAGTAACGCTTGCGCAGACGCATTTCCAAGTTCTGCAGATGCTGAGAACAATTTATAAGCTTCCTGCGTAGACGTAGGAACATAACGACCATTCAGGTAGCATAGTCCAAGATGGTACAGTGCAATTGGATCCTCTCCTGCTTCTCTGTAGTACTGAACTGCCAATTCATAATTTGCAGGCCCTTGCTCGCCTTCCTTCGAATATCCGCTGTACGCGCAATAGCCGAGCATCGCTTTGGCCCTTCTAGAACCCTTCCTGGCTGCATCTGTATACAAGGAAAGTGCAAGCCCCATGTTTTTGGGTACTGAAGTGCACTTCATCCAGTACCTGCCCATAACAACCTGCGCAGACGAACTTCCAAGTCCCACAGCCTCGTTGAGATGCCCTAGCGCATCTGCGAAATTTTTCCCAACACCGTTACCGTGGATGCAACAAATGGCCATCAACACGTGCGCTGATCTTGATTTCCGAGACGCCAGAATCTCCAAGAGCAGTGAGACGGCCTTTGCGTAGTTCCGTGCCACACCCCTACCAATATAATACATGCATGCCAGACGATGTGTGACGTGATTATTCCCTCGTTTTCTCAACGACTGCAAAAACGAAAATTCTTTCCGAGCAATGCGTTCGTTCGAAGGTACACGGGCATAGCAACTCCTAAGATTGCTCACAACCTTTTCGTTACCTTTTGCGAACGCAGCTTCATAGTGGCTAACAGCTTGTTCAATACTCACGTTTACGCCAACTCCTTGCTCATAACATCGAGCCAAATTCACAAGGGCAATTTGGTCGCCTGCATCCGCAGCCTTCCGGAATAGCTCCATTGCCTTGATGGGATCTGTATCCACCCCTCTTCCGATGCGATAACAGGTCGCTAGGCAACGCATGGATACGGGATCACCGAAACCAGCTGCTTTTTGATACAATTGGGCAGCCCGGGTATAATTCTGCTGCACACCCTTTCCAATGCTGTAAAACCAAGCCAGATGTCTCGTAGCTGTTATGTTGTCCGCCTCAGAAAGTTCATACAGAATGTTCCGAGCCTGGGCATAGTTCTGCAGACAACCTTTACCCATCATGTAGCAATGCGCAAGACTGAGTTGCGCCTCCTCATTCCCAGTAGCAGCGGCTATCTGATACATTTGGCAAGCCTTTTCGCTATTTTCAGGGGTTCCCGTGCCCTTCATGTGACAATGTGCGAGCAGGACAGTGCCTTTTACACATCCACCATCCGACGCCTTTTGGAACTGCTCGACAGCCTTCTCATGGTGGGCTGGGGTGCCCAAACCGAAGAAGAAGCAATTACCCAGTGCGTACTGTGATTCGGTGAGACCAGCATCCGATGCTCTGCTGAAGTGCCTGACTGCAAGTTCATAGCTTTTTCTCAGAGCTCTTGCATAAAAGTAGCGCGTCCCAAGGATGTGATTCGCTTCTGCACTTCCGGCAGCTTCTGCTTTCTCAAGAAGATAGACGCCCTTTGTGATATCTTTCTCAACGCCCACACCATCCAAATAACATTTTGCAAGACCGATATATGCATCACGATCACAGTCATCAGTCGCAGAGATATAGAGAGTAACAGCTCGTTTCTTGTTTACAGGTACACCAATGCCATGTAGACAGCAGGTGGCTAAAGCGGTCTTAGAGGGGATGTCACCTGCGCCCATGGCCTTCTGGTACAACTGGGCTGCTTTTTTCTCATCCTTCGCGACGACCAGGCCGTCGGAGTAGCACTGTGCAACGATGTATGTTGCCTCCGGGAACTGATCGGTTTCTGAAGCACGGAGATACCAAGCAAAGGCGTGAGACGCAGACTTGTCAACGCCTTCACCAAGCTCATATGCGCGTGCAAGGGGCATATAAGCTGTGGATTCATTCGCGTCTGCAGCCTGCTTGTAGGCATTGAAAGCAGTGTGAGGTTCTTTATCAGGGATGCCCACGCCGTCACGCAGGCAATTTGCCAGTTTGACAAGAGCTTGGGTGTTTCCCAAGGCGACGGCGCGGCGGTAGAGGCGAACGGCCTCGAAGGGATCGACAGTAAGGCCCGTGCCGTTGAGGAAGCAGTTTGCAAGGGCGAGATACGCGTCGTAATGGCCCTTCTGAATGGAGGAACGCAGGAGTTCGACAGCCTTGATGGGGTTTTTCTCAACGCCCAGACCGAAGGTATAGCAGACAGCCAGCTCACTCTGGGCGGCTGCAGAGCCTTCGTCAACGGCACGGCCGAAGAGGATGGCAGCGCGGCCGGGGTCTTTTTCGACGCCACGACCCGTCTGGTAGAGATGGGCCAGACGGCGCATGGCGCTGACGTGGCCGAGATTTGCGGCCTTCTGGTACTCGATTGCTGCCTTTTTTAAGCAGACGTCTATGCCACGGCCGTTTTCGTAACAGAGGCCGAGGTTGTGGTGGGCGTTTGTGAGGCAGCGTTGGGAGATTTGGATCTGCTGCATGGCGACGCGGCGGAGGTTGGGCGAGGCCCAACGCTCGTTAGCTATGCAGCGTGCGGCACTGGCGCATGTGGATGTCGGGGTGGCGAGCTGGGCGGGGGAGTATGGTTGGGGTGCGGATGCAGTTGGTCGGAGGAAAGTTGGGAAGCAGGAAGGCTTCGGTATGTATGAAGAGGTCAGGGCAGCTCGCTTCTGCGCCGTTTCTTTGTTGCACGGATCAGACGAGATGGCGGTTGCAATTGTAGGTTGATTTGCGGTTATTTTTGGGCGGTTTTACTGTATTGCCTCTGCGTTGAAAGCGGATGCCTTCGCTTCCTGCCGCTGCAGAAGGAAACCGCATGACACAACAGCTGCTGCACACGGGCACTGCCTTGCACGTAACTCTCTTTACCCAAGCGCCTCCAAAACAACCGAAAACAAGGCCAGGAGCATTATGATGCTGTCCAACATCACCACTATCATACACGTGTCCTTCACACGTGTCCTTCACACATGGTATTCACACGTGGTATTCACACGTGGCCTTCACACGTGTCCTACATACATCAACTCCCCTTCACTCCATTCCACTCATTCACTCTTTTCCACACACTTCGCCTTCTTCCACTCGACTCCATTCTACTCGACTCCATTCCACTCGACTCCATTCCACTCGACTCCATTCCACTCCCTCGACCCCAGCCCGACTGCCAGCCAACGCGTCCAAGTCGCCGCACACGCCACCACAAAGTCTGCCTGAACACCACCCGCGTCTCATCCCCCACCCTCAACGCTCGCCAATCCCCTCGCCGCCCGCACCGCTCCGCACACCACCTCATCCGCCGCGCCCTCGGCCTCCCAGCCGCACGCATCCACGCACCGCAAGAACACCCCAGCGCACGCGCGCCGGCCCTCATCTCCCAGCGCCTCCCAAAGCCTCGCGCCGTCCTGCGCAACGCGCCGCCGGCCCACATCGCGCCCCAGCGCGCGTGAAACGTCGCTCACCGCGCGCGCGCAACGCACGAGGCCCCCCATGGCAACGCGCGCGTCTGCGGCCGCGTCGCCCCCCGTGAGGCACTGCGTCTCCAGCGCCAGGCGCTCTCCGAACGCGTGGGCGATCTCGGCAACCGCACGCTCCGCAGTGCCATCCGGGCCGCCAGGCGCGCTGGCTGTAAATTGTGCAAAGTTTGCCGCGCGTCGCTCGAAGGGTTCGCTCGACCGCTTGGAACGCGGGCGCCACCGTGCGTGAATGGCCGCTGCGAACAGCTCGCCGCTCCTCGCGGCGAGTAGTGCGCGTGGGCGCGACTCTAATGGTAGACACGCTATCCAGTCTATGTCCCCGCGACCGTCGCCATGTACAAAGTAGATTAGACCCGCCAATCGTCCGAGCTCTATGCTTGCTTTAGACGCCGCGTAGTCGGCAGCGAACCTTCGTTTCCATACTGAAAACCGCTGTGATATGCTTTCCACGGTACCACGCCAGCCGTCCGATGCATCTGTCTCTGCTTTTGGCGATGACGGTGGCGACGGCGATGGTGATCTGTCATAATGCGCTGGCCGGTATCTACCAAACTCATCGACAGATTCCTTCATTCCCTCCGCAGTCCGCGATGCAACGTCCTGAAGCTCTTGCAGAGCCATCTTCCGTCTCTCAAGCGCCGCCGTCCACCCAATCCGCAGCTCATCCGAGACGCCCTGTACAGCCGCAGTAAGCTCTTCATAAAACAACAACCGCTCCATCCGCTCCTCCCCCTCAACCTCAATGCCTCTCGCCTTGCGCAACGCCGTGGCCTCCGCATCCTGCAAACCCTCCAGCGTCCCCTTGGCCTGCCGAAGCCTCGCCTCCAGCTCAAGCGAAGCCTCGGCGAGAAACTCGCCGCTTCTCTTAACAGCCCTCCGCCTACCACTGCCTCTCGCGCACTCCTCCTCCTCCTCGCGCACAAGCTCCCTGCCCCTGCGCGCACTCTCGCCCGCATCGTCGCGTCGCACGCGCGCCTCCAGCCCCGCGCGGCGCAATTGGCGCGTCTCCCACTCGGCGTCCTCCTCCGTGCGCGCGGGGGCGTCCTGCATGTCCGAGGTGGGGAGCACGATGTATGACGTCTCCTCGGTGTCCATCATGTCGGAGACGTAGGCGGTTTCGCCCGCGTCGTGCTGCTCGCCGCGCCACTCGGCGGAAAAGGGATCTGCTAGTCGTGACGGAACCGCCTGGCGGGACGCGGACGCGGACACGG
>JAUBNZ010000358.1:0-18215 GCA_032355485.1 Bonnemaisonia californica
GTACCCAACGGGGTACACGTGGCGCGTGGGGGAGATCCGGATTCCGGCAGTCCGTACCGATCCGGCCTGTAAGTCCCGGATCCGGGCACACGTGCACTGTAAGGTGCACGTGTGTCCGTTGGAAAACTAAACATTATAGCGTACGCCCGGGAACGCCCTGTGCGAAACAGGAACGTAACCATCGGGTCGTACCCTGCGCCGTGTACCTCTGAGGTTACCACGGTGCAGGGCCCAGTAACCCCAGCCGCATATGGCTGGGTACTACAAAACACATCCACATTTTTATGACGACGCATCCGTCTCAGGCGTATAATGCCAGCCCATCTTAGGGAGAACAAGTACCGGCGGGTATAAGAAGACATCTTTGAGGATGCTGAATGCTGCTACTTGATTCTCCTTCGGATCTTCATTTACTAGTTTTGAAAGTTCTTCCTTCTTCAACATCTTTTTCTGCGGCCTAGCTTCGACTACTCAGTCCTGCAAAAAAACGTCTGAAGACGTTGGGGTTTCCCAAGAAGGAGCGAATTTGAGTCAGCGTTACAGGAAACGGTGCTTCGCAAATATCCATTGCGCTTTCTGCTGCAAAGGCCAACTTTCTGGGAAGTATGACATATCCCAGATAATGTACCTTTAGTTGGGAGAACTTGCCCCTCGAGAGTTTAAGCGTAACTACTACATTCCTCAGTAGATTCAAGATCTTATATACTTGTTCGACATGATCTTCAGTTGAAAGAGAGAAGAGAGATTACATAATAAAGATAGATGAGATGGAAGTACCACCTCATGGCGGAGAGGATCACATGGAGCTCCCGTTGGACGGTAGCGGGCGCATTCCTTAACCCCATGAGAATACGGGTGAACCTATACGTCCCTAAGTGGGACGTTAATGTGTTCTTATCGTTGTCCTCCTAAGCCACTAGGATATTCCAGTAACCACTGTTGCAGTCTAGTTTGGTAAAGCTATTGGCGTCTCCAAGCGAATCGATGCAATCTTCCATTCTCGACTATGGGTATGCGTCCGAAATTGTCTGATTGTTAAACTTCCTGTAGTAGACACAAAATCCCAGTTTTCCATCCTTCTTGGGCACCAACAGATCCGGACTCGCCCAATCAGTTGTGTGATTGGCTCAAGGACGCCCTTTCTAGAATCGTTATATTTCCTCCGCTGCAGCTTGCCTGTGCAGGGGCCCGATCCTGCCGGGGAGCTGTTTAGCTGGACGTTTTGTGGAGTCCGTTTCCATATGGTGGGTAGTGACTTTCCTGTCACGGAGAGATCCATCCCACATCTTCTTATGCTTCGCTAAGGTTGAGAAGAATTTATCCTCGGTCAATTCTTCCAAGTGCACCAAGTCGGGCCCACACCTCCAATCTGTACCTTTGGATGGATAGTCTTTTGTGGTTGTGCCCTTCTCCTGGGGCGCTTTCAACTCCTTCGAATCCGTCTCGATCTTTACCGTGCACTCCTCTTCTTGTAGAGGGTTTTTTCGTCTTCAACCAGCAAGGGTAACTCGTAATCCTCCTCCTCCAGAGAAAGGGCACCACATTTCTGTGCATGTGAGCGTTCGGCAGTCAACATTAGCAACTCGGCCTCTTTTGTGAGGCCTTATTTTCCCCTCGAAGTTTCGCTTCGAGGCATTCACCCGCCGTCTTCCGTTCGGGGCTTCCTTCCACTTTGTTCATGGAATTGAATTAGTAACCCCAGTGGATTGCGCGTACACGACAAGTAGGAGTTTCGGTAGGTCAGAAGACTTCTATACGAAGTTCGCCATTATGATGCTGAAGTCCTTCCGTAGAGTTTCTTCGCTAACCCCATTAGCTATCTTTACCCTGTGTCGGTGGTAAGGCTATTTTTAAGTTCGAGGGAACACTAACATCTGTTACAAGAAGTCGGAACTACCGTCTGCATGTCCGAAGGAAATTTCCCGCCTTTGATTAGGTGGATCTTCTGAGCAGCATGGCCCACCTCAATGATAGATGTTTTCTTGTCCTCTGGTTGTGCAGACTTGGTGGGTTCATCTTTCTGCCTCCTCTCTGGGGTGTAGGTGGATATAATAGCTAGGGATCTTCCATCGCTGGATTCAATGATCTCGTCCATGGCGAATATTCCGCGAATATTTCGATTAAGATACTCAATGCCTAAGATGACCGGGACAGCTAAGTTGGGGGAAAATGAATCCTATGCGAAAGATTTTTCCTCCCAAACCAACCCTTAACTTCACCATCTCTGTAATAATGAGAGGCTTATTATTCGCGTCTGGCTAATCCTGGATCCTCCTGGGTAGAATTCGTATACTATCGCCAATTTGGTAGCAACTGTGATATTGATGATTACGGGTCTACACCTGGAGTCTATCACTCTCTTTGGTAGGTCTCAATTACTGAGTGGATATCCCAAGAGAGCCTATCACCGAGTAATAAATATCTTTCATGACAAACACCACCTTCCTCTTCAACTGGCCCTTTCTGGAAACGGCCGGAGCTAACGGTGCTGTTGGAGGTTGGATGCAGTCTACAGTATCTGTCTTAGGCAGAATGGTCCCCTCCCTCATGAGGGGAGCTACCTTCCTGTTTTTGGAGACAAGATTCGTGGGTCTTGCTACCTCTGAGGAGCACGACATTTGTACAATCCTTCTCGATAGTTTTCCGATTTAGGACGATGAAAATGATGTCCTTTCATCATCCGTTTTTGTAAACATATTACCCGACGCCTCTGGGTTATGAAGGTCTTTCAGAAGACCTTCCCGTAGGTCTTCATCTTCTGTAACAAATCCGAGCACTTGCCTCTGTAGTCGGTTTTCACCGTCTGTCATCTTAACGATCCTACGTAAACCTCGGCCTCTCGAATATCCCCCGCCTCTTTGGCTTGAGAAATAATCTCCACGGTCCGCATTGGTTCTACTCCGTACGCCTCCGTGGGCGGAGAACCACCCGTTCAGGTTCTTACTCATATATGTGGTTCATGTAAGCGAAGAATGACCTCTTGCAGAGGGCAACTAAGGACAATTGTAAAGGAGGTATCCCAGTTGGCGACATCCCAATCAAGATCACGAAATCCGTCGGGTAGGTAACATGGTGGCAGCCAACTCCTCTTATTGAGGCATCAATCTGGGGGTGGGAGTTTATCCCGGCATACCAACTGTTTCCGTTACGGTCATCTCTGTTGACGTTGATGGGGGTCCGCCAGAGTTAGGAGTGGTAGTGTCTGTCAGCAGAACCCAATCGGTGGGTTCATAATGCGGGTCACCGAAGCCAACTTCGGAGGAAGTATCCGAATTGGGTCTGTTGTGTCCCTGACAATGGGGAACCATCAAGTCCTTTTTCTTGCCGGCTCCCTCTCTGGTAAGGGAGATCTTGGAACCATCCTTGCCCCTCGCAGCGCGGAACATATCCCCGTGGGAATCGGCGATTCGTTTCGCGGCCATCAGCTCCTTCTCGTTGGCCTTCGACAGCCCCACACTCACAGTGGTCAGGATTCCTTTTAGGAGTCCCTTGATGTAGTAGTTCACCAAATTTCGTTCGGTGAATTCGTTGGCACACCGGAGTGCCAACTCTTGCAATCGATCTTCAAGTGAAGACCCATGCTCTCTTGGATCTTGCTTGATCCTAGTGACTTCTTCATAGGCAGACGAGATCTTTTCATCGGAAGCGTAACGGGAAAGCAATGCATGAACACCACGAGGCCATCCGAGGTCTCTCTTCACACTACGAAGTAGTTTGCTGTCCTTCTGGGCCCCAAAGAGAAAATAATTTGCCTCTCCTCTGAGGAACCATGGAACGAGATTCACTTCTTTTCCTTCTCTGATGATCACAGCATCAACGGCATCCCTAACTTCGCTATGGAAGGGAACAATATCTATTGAGTCCCGGCCATTAAATTCCTGAAAACATGGTTTGTATGCGCGTATCTTTCCTGATAGCTTCCCAAATCCCTTCAACTCTCCTTTGTGTAGAATCATGTTCTCGTCAAAGAGATGGTAGGCTGGTTACGTCAGGACTTCGTCAAGTTCCGGCTCCATAATGGTAAGAGGACAAGCCTCAGGACTTGAGGACCCAATGTAGTACGAATGCAAACTGCAAACATCGTGGAAAACTATCATTGGCTGAATATTTACAATTACCACCCCTAAATCCCAAACCTCTAATGGTGGCGTGTAACCCTCCAATGGCTGGAAAATTTGCAAAACCCCTACATGTGGAGCATCGATGACACATTAGGCACCCGTTCGAAGCGTATGGGACCAGTGTAGGTGCCCATCAAACAGGTACACGAGCCTGTCGCTCACCACCATCCAGGTGTAAGCACAACAGACCCACTGCCCAATCAGGGCTTGCTAACTATCTGTACCGTCGCACTGTCAAGAATTACCGCACGCAACAGGGTCCCCACACCTGAAAGTGCAAACTCGGACGGTGGTTCTGCCATGTATGGCGTCAGTGGAGATATCTTTTGATATTAGTAATATTTAATTATATCATTACAGCTGCGACTAAGTAAAGGAGGCCACTCTGATAGCAGAGTGGACCGTAAGGGGGTTGATCGACCATCGATCGGCACCGACGAGCTCAGCCAACGCTCCCCTTCTTGAAACCCAACTGTCCCTTGCACTCCCTCTACATTGAGGTAGCAACTAGCGCAGCGCTTCGCATTCTCCCACCTGAGGGACGAAACTGACGTTGTTAATGACTGGATCTATATTGCCTGCTCTGCCTAAAAACCCTGTAAAGTGAAGGATCCCGTAATCTTCCGGTAACTCACTAACAAGTTAATACAAACAGCCCTCGGAAACCGTCCGGATAGATGGACAATTGATTGACCACTCTAGGTCACAGGATCCTCCTACTCGGAGAGACAGCGCAAGAACCTACCTCTGGTACGCTCCCAACCTAGGGACGCACCGAGCGAGGTTGACCAAGCAGCTCTGGTTCCTGCGACCATCCCTTCGGCCCCCAAACCCCGCTATAGGGCTCCTTCTGCATGAGGTCCTATCATACCTCCCGCATTTAAGCTCCTTTCCTTGGAGACGAGTCTGCGGACATTCGACTACTCTGAATCTACTTGCCAGATTCGACAGGTAGGCTATCTCTAGCTGCTTTATCTCATCACACCACACCAGCTATGAGATCCGGCCGAAAGCACCGCGTGATATCTCTGGTCCCCCAACACACTCGAGTGGTGACCTGGTGGTACGTGACGAATCCATCTGGAAGAGTCGCACTGCAAACGGTTTAATCTACCGGAAGACTAAGGACACCTATAGCCTCACTTGGCCTCTATAGAGTGGGTAATACTACAACCAGTTCACCTCCTGTATTTTGAGGAAGTTCGGGTGTAATTGTCTTGGCGTCGGTGTTTTCCTCACGTGGAGAGGAATGAGCTTTCGCCCCAGTGATATTCTCAACGAATAATAATTTTAATTGCCGAGATATTTGCCGCATGGACGGTTCAGTCAAGTTTCTCTCGACTTAGCCTAAGGTTTTGATGTTACTGGAAACATCCGCTATTTTTTCGCCTAGCGCAGCAATACGATCTGAGTCATGGGAAGCATGGTCTTGAATCTTAGCGGTGAGGGAGAGCGTGTCCAACCTCTCAGGGGTGACGCTGCTCAGTTCATCCCAAGCCTCCTGGTGGAAGACTAACGGAGACTCGTTAATGACCTATTCTGTCAGGCCTTCGTACTTAGGTCCCAAGGTTTATCTTTTGCTTTCTGATAGGTACTCATGCGGTCGTCCCTATCGTTGGCAGAGGACACGAAAGTTCCGCTCAAAGCTTCGGCCAGTGCGTCCCCTCTAGATCTTAGGGCCAGTAACTTGGACCGGCTGCCATTCCGATCCTAAAATCACATCCGGGATTCGTTTTTGGGTATTCAGCATCTTTGGTGCCATATGGTTTTCTCACGGAGAGGTATTTCTAGGTCGGGAGACCAATGTAGTATCACTATGCCCTGGAGGACGGGAGAGTCTACAATTGTACCTAGCTTTCTGCTAGATGGGCGGTTTTGGTAGAGCGACCCCTCCAAGTGTAGTAACGGGACGGTTAACACTCAGGGGTGCGGGAGGCCAGAAATATCTCCCCTGGCGTTGGGAGAAGTCTCGAAGCTGGTGCAGCTCCCGTGCTTTCCCGGAATGTACAGTGTTCCTTGAGAATCAGGCAGGACAGTACCAAGGCTGTTGTTCTATTACATTCTCTCCAATGGGAATGGGACTACGCGGAACCCTCTCATGCAGAGAGAGAAATCTTAACGATGGGTGAGAGGTTGGCTTGCAGCTGGAGATTACTCGGCGTGGAGTTCTCCGTCTGACCTACTCCATTCCCGCTCTCAGGTGAGCGGAACGTGCAAGGAAGTCGCGTTGATCGATCTCTTCAACAGAGAGGAGATCTGGTAACCGTAGGAGGATGGGGGAATGATCCTCCATTGGAAGTGGATGCGTATGGCCGAGATATCCGTGTTTGCACGTCAGTGGCCTAGGGTTTGGGGGATACCTCACTGGAGAGATATCTGAGGGCGTATTAAGGACACCACATAGTCGGTAACTGAGCGAATTACGTAGAACCTCTCCGCTAACGTGTTCTGTCTCGCTCCTTCAGTGAAGGGAACGCAGATCCACGCGCTGCTATTTACCTCAACGTACAGAGGATGCTCTATAGTTCAAATATGATCTTTGGAGGAGAACTTAGAGGGTTCTCGTGGTTGTCCCTCTTTGCTTTGGGGTGCATCCCTAATCGGTGACTTCTCTATCCAACGTAGATTTCTTCCGTCACTACATAATTATAAACTCAAGTAAGGTTCCCAATAGTAGCTGTTTCCACCTCTGAACGTGAGCTGAAATTTCCCTAAACAAGTTAAAAAAGCTGTCTTTCCTAGTAATTCCTTAGTGCGAAGGAGGAGGTGTACGGTGGGCTTACTGTAGAGGAAAAATTTAATATCTGGAAGCATGTAACTCGGTAACCGTACAGAATAGATAACCTGCTTTAGCAGTGACAGTGTCACTCTGGCGTGGCAGTAGGGAGTTATGCACAACTGGAAGTGTCGGACTCCGTCGAATGGCGTTTTTCGGCCCATAAATCCCTACTATGAGATGTGGCAATGATTGTTGGATTGGTAACCATCCAGGAAGATAAAAATTCGAGTTCGAGGGGGGGAAATTCAGGGCAAATTTGAATATGGGGGCAATCAGGTTTGGCCCCGAAAGGGTGGAAATCCCATGGTTCTGCAAATGATACCGACATACTAGAACAAATTCAGCTGTATCATGGCACCTTCATCTAAAATCAGCAAGGAACTGCTTCAGAGCAGTTCTGTCCATTGTCACTGTGCTCCGTATCTCGAATCTTTGGAATTTTCATTACTCTAACTGTTGTCGATTCCAAGTCCAAAAAAACTATGTAGTTTTCTCCCGCCTTTGAAAAGAGAACCTACCATAGTATTATACTCTGTAATCTCCACTATCAAAACCATTGACTCTAGTTCTTCACGAAGGAGGTTCACATTGTAGGTCTTTCCAGTCTCTGCTCTTCCCTGCTGGAATGAAACCTTCCCATTTTTAAAGATACTTTCGTTACGCCTACTATGCAGCTTGTCGAGCACTTCATCGAAAACACTCTTCCGTTGAGAAATGAGTTGAGTGCTTTTTCACTGCAAAACATTTTCCGACTTTCTGGCCTATGCATTGTCCGGAGATGAGGCTTTCTCGTTAAAGTTCCGATGCTTTTGTTACAGAGAGGTGTACCGACGCGTAAGCCAAATAGAAGGGTTTTTGATGAAACAGAAGTCCCCCATGCCCATCTGATTCATAAGTGAGGCTTCGGATAATTTCCCTCTGGTTGGACAGAGAGCGGTCCATCTGAAGGTCAGACAGAAGCTAAAATTTGTGCTTTTCGTATATTTTCTTCTGCTTCGCATCTTTCTGATACAGCGTGAACACCATATATCTCCCACTTGAAGGTGTGACATGCATTCCAATCTCTTCGTCCAGCATTTTCTCATACTCCTTTCCGTCTTTTTACAGCCCCAATGGCTGCCGCAGTATCTGGAAATACATTTTCTTCATGCCCTTCACATAGTTTTCCGTCTCCGTAAGGCTTTATCTATCTATCGAAGAGTATCAATCGTAGAGAGAACCATTCCCTGTTGGAGTGCGGCTCTAATCGCATACGTCCTTTCGTTTCTTAATCTGGCCATCGAAGAACGATGTAGTTGAGCTGGGTACAACCCTCCCTATGAATTACTGCTTTTTTCAGAGTTATACCGTCGTGGTAGAGGCTTGTAGAAATGCAAATTCCGCATATAGTCTGGCAACTTCATGTCTGAGTATTTGAATGGTATCTTACAATATCTCACCAATGCAGAGTCCTTCGAATGTGACGGACCGGAAGGGTAACGAATTATGAAACTTCTCTGGCTTTCTAGATGAATGGAATACACACGGTGGTGTAGCAGGATATTGCAAAAGGGGCAGAAGAGAAGATAACACTCTATTACATTTGGTGCAGTGCGCAGTGGGGCCTGTGCGGGTGAGGGCTGCGATCGAGACGTAGCTCAACCCGGTGACTAAGCCTGTCAATTCCCTTCCAGAAATCAGAATCTGAAGAGCGGTTGGGCCGGCCGTTGTGAGTTCCGTTCCCAAGTTTATATGTAAGTTCAAAGGGGCAGGTCTCGTGCTTTGGTTGTTTTTAGTTGTTTGGATAGCTCGTTAGTACGTAAGTACTAGATTGTACCCCAATTCTTACAGTGAAGTAACTAGCTAACATGGAATCTTTGTACTGCCCGTCGGCCGGCACTTAACTTTATATATACTTACAGAGGTGCTCTGGCACCACCAATATACTGCTCCACAAGAAGTAGCACAGGAGTTGCTGAGAGTCGACGCAAGTCGTCCGGTAGTACTGTAAAGAGCAGCTACCAGCGATGGTAGCAGCCCTTCGATCAGTATGGCCGCTGGGGAGCTGCAGGGTGAGGTCCGGCTGTACTGTACCCGGGGCACCGAAGTGGCCCTTGAGGATAAAGTGGAAACTGGGGCTTGGCCCGAAATGCACACATTTGTCAACTGGGCCACACGTGGGCACAGGGGATTGCGTTCCCCCGATTTGATCCCCGAGCCGGATAAAACCGTAGATCTGGACACACGTGTACCAGTGGGTACACGTGTAACATAAAATGAATAGTAGTGAGTGCGAACATATTATGAATAATGGATACGTGCACACCTGCGTTGGTAAATGTAGTGACGCAGAGGGATCCACTCGTTAGGACACCCGGGAAGTTGACCCATGGTACCATGCCAGAACGGTGTGGTTCTACAATTACCCTCATTTATTCTAATTCCTCTTTCGGCCGACACACTCATCTTTCTTCAGATGTAACACACTCAATATCCACGCTCTTAGTTCTCTACCCAAACTACATTCCATCGTCTCTCGTTCAAGATTCCAGTCATCTCAAGGTTCGAAGTTGTGGAAAATCAGACTGCAATAATATAGAGGAATCATTGCAGGAAGCGTACGATGTTTTTCTAGTAGGAGTGCCCCTCCATAGTTATTCTATATCTCTATCTTACTTTACTCCTGCTATAATATTCAGCGTAATTTATTAATTGAAAATATGAACGAAATTGTCCAACATTCATATATACATACCTACCACGCGAACATCGCAACAACATATGCGACCCAATAGCGACATCTTCTACGGTCACGATGACGACTAAAACATTACCAGAAGTGATAGAAAAAACCGCATGCACCATTTAGACGACGGTCCGTTGCTACTTAGGGACGGTACATTACACCGCATCGGCACACTGTCTCAGACATTACTCGGAGACAGCTACGCGCACTATCTTAGACCGTATCCGTTTATAGATACGCACACTGTCTAAGACAGTATCAGAAGATAGCGATGTGCACTGTCTCATGAAATACCAGCAAACAGCTACACGAATTGCTTTTGGTAGTGAGTTCAGACAGCTACACGCACTGCCTTAGGAAATAATTGCAGACAGTTGCTCGCACTGCCATAGGCAATGACTGTGGACAGCTAAATGAGATACCTACGAGATGTATGCTATCACTGTCGACCAGTACTTCCGTCTGACGTCCCCCGCTAGCATGGTGGACCAAGATTGAAGGTCTGGAAACGCAGAATGACAGATTTGTACTGTTCGCCCCGGAAATCTTCCGCGCCGGGGTGCAGTGGCTTTGAGGGCGTCGTAGAGACTGCGGGTGAACCATCTGGCCAACGGAAGAGGCGTTAATTCGGATACTGCGTGACCGCAGAAGCTGTCAAGTAAATTTGCCCGGACCATACGACTCCCTTGCCGAGCAGTAGCTCGGTTGCCATCCCACGTATATTGATCAGCTTTTTCGGGGTTACGGAGTAGCCAAAGGTCCCTGTACCGATAATCAGTCCCAAAAGCTCCAAGTGGGTTGTCCCTGACCCCCAAGAGCCCTTCTAGGGATGCCTCAGAAGGCCCAGATTCTCGAAAAGCACGTCTAAGGTAGCTGAGGTATTCAGACAGTCCTCTTCGGAACACAGAGAGCTGCCATCCCCTGGTGCTATTAGATAGTCGTCTAACCAAAACCAGAACTCGAAGATGTAGTGTAGCGCGCATATACCTGATCAAGGGGCTTAGGAGTTTTGTAAACCAGAACGGAGAAGCGGACCACCCGAATGGAAGAGCAATGCATCGATAATAGCAGCCATCGTATTTGAAAATAAACCAGTCCCACATCGGCTGGTGCAAAGCGGAATGCCGATATCCAGAACGCCACTCGAAAGACAGGAGAAGATCCATTGGAAAAAGGGATTCTCCAAAGGACTGCAAAGTATCCATGTGTACGGAGCGCTTTTCCCAGTGGAAGCTCTGTTCTTTCAAATTGATAATGAAACGTTGTTTTCCTTTCTGCCACATAACGAAAGCCCTGGAGACCAACGCACCATTTTTCATTCCCTCTCTGGCGTGCTGGGGGCTTACTTGCTGGTAGGTACCAACACGACAACACTCTTCTTCACCTCTTCCAGTCTCACAGCGAGATCCTCTGGGGAGTGAGGAATGCTGGGGAGCTCCCTCCAATGGCGCAAGGGTTTTTGAGGCGGCTCCCACACCCCACAGTGTCGGGTGCGGATGACAAAGTATGAGGCTCCAGTTTTCCTCCAATATTCCGCACGTCGTGGTGTGCTAGCCCATCGACCTTTGGACCAAGAGGCAGGCTCGAAGAATTCTGCCGTGGCATTACCCCTTACTGTCCGGCTTCTTTCCACCGCTGGTGGCGCTTTTACCCAGACGTTTTGCTGTCTCAATGATGTATTTCGCGGACAATTCGGCATAAACGTCTGCGTACTCCTCAGAGCGGATCGGATGGCGTTGGGCTTCGACTTGTGTCTCCACGAGGTCTGCCATTTGATTGGTTTGGCTTTGTCCTTCAGAAAGAACAGCATGGAAGTGGGCAGTTCGCATTGCCAAGACTTCTTTTGCTCTGGATAACCCTTCTTCGATGAGCCATAAGAGCTTGTATTGCTTCCGTGGATCGGTTTCATCCTGAAGAAGGGAGAGTGCAGCCATGCTCTGCTGGACCCAGCATCCAGCTGAATGGACGTACTCCAACTCCTTTGCATTCCTACGGTCTTTCTTGAAAGTCTCAAAAGAAAGGTTGCTTTAGAGTTTGAAGAACCCCACCTCCGAGGGTAGGACAAGGGTGGAGCCCGGCCAAAGCTGCTTACGACCAACGATATTAGAAAAGAACTGGTGCTTAACCACATCAGCGTAGTCAGAAGTTTCGTGGGGAGCGATTGGAACGGATGCATTCTTGATTGAGCGGGCGTTGTTGTCAGTCCTTAAGTCTGAAACGGTTCACCAGTCGCGAATGACAACGGAAATCCGTTGTTCTTAAACGAATTTGAGAACGAAGGAAAGAACTTACCGGGAGCTTGTAGTGCAGGATTCCCGGATAGAGGTATAAGTACTGTACTTATTTTGCTTCTGATTAACAACTATTGTTGAAGCAGGATGAGTCATCCTGCATCATGCTGAATTAGGATGAGTCATTCTGCATCTGAACACGTTAATTGGCGGAGAACCAAATTAGGTGACAACAGTTGGTACTGTAGAGGCATGTGGGTAGCACATCGTCGGGGATGGGATTGTGTCACCGTTTCGGGGAAGTCCTCCGTCCGTCAGAGTACAGTACGCTCGGCGCAAGCTCGCGATCTCGGTGAATATCTTTTCCATAGTGTAAACACATTTAGACACAAACTGTAACGGTAGCTTTTAGATGCAGGAAAGAATTGATAAGAAAGGTCACATTTGGTTACTTCTAGAGAAATCCTGTTGGCGGATTACTGCAAGTGGTGCAGTACTGTAAAGCGATTCGCGTTAATCTGAAAATTGAGTTTCTGAAATTGCTATGTGTAAACTCTCTAATGTCTGTGATTGTCGATATCCATTGACGGAATCGCAATAACATAGGCGGCACTGGACAAGTACAACATATCTCCACAGTACTGCAGTGCAGGAGATATGTCAGGATGTCCAGTGCAATGATTGCTGAGGTAATCCGCGACAATGTGAAAGTACCGAACTTTACAATTACAGTACTAAAGCAGGCTCCATGGATGATGCGTCGAGGCCCCTTTTCCACTCCCCTAGAAGTACAACCAAGCCATACAGAAAATCCAACCGCTTGAAAGCACATAGTCTGGATTCACAAAGCGTTCATGCCCTCCTCTGACTGCTTGTCGGCATTTCCGATATATTTTTAAAGCTTTAGTGGAGACGAATGTTCAGCTCAGCCGTTAACGTCACTGTAAATGCCACCTCGGAGAAATGTTGCTTACGACTGCATGTGTGGCTTATTGCTAGTAGTAGTATTGCAGTGCTTCAGCAACTGCAAGGCGCGATTCAAACCCCGCACGCCACTTCCCTGCATAACCGCCACGGTATACATGCTAAATGGTATTGACTGAAGCCCGGCTTTCTTGACCCGATTCAAATCTTGTTACGGGATCAAAAGAAGAAGCACGAAACACACAACGTACCCTATCGAAACGGTCCCCCTCCAGTTATGGCGAAGAATAACCAAAACACGTTGACCGCTATCCTTGCTGCATCTGTGATAACGACATCCATTGCAACAGCCTTGGCTCATAGACCCTGCCCGGAACGATGTGTTGGGAACGGAGAACTCGTGTTGAGGACTTGCCAGGAACTGGCATTCCAGGAGATGTGTCAGGTCCGCCCTTGTGTGGGCAGCTTCAATGATGGCACGCTCTTCCGTGGGTTAGTCTGTACGGCCATACTCCGTCCGGCTGTTCCGAACGTGCCTGTGATACCCCAACGCGCATCCATTACACCGGCACCAGCCGCTCTTACCCCTACACCATCGATTCTCATGCCTGAGGAGTCGACCATCCCCACACCAACAGCTGTTGATCCTTCGATTCGTCGACCTCCAGAGCTGACGGTAACCAATCCAACATTCCTTCCATTCTTTCCCATCCCGACTCCGGTGCGTTCAGAGGCTGTGTAGATGGTTCAATTAGGCATGACTTTCCAAGACTCCAAACAGTTTCCGCCGTTGGAATGAATTTCCGGTGAGCCGAACATGCTGGCCTACTACGGTGATGATGGAATCTGAAATTACGGAGTGGGGTGGCTAGAGAGCGCCTTCAAATCAACATTTCAATAGGCCCCATGATTTTCGAATTGCAATACTAGATAGAACCTCAGCTTATTGGCAATCCCAACAGATAAATCCGAGCTTACTCTCTAATACAGCTCCTGGTTCTATCTAGCTCTGGTCCATTTGGTTCGAAAATACAGTTTCCTAGGACAATATCATGGACAACTGCGTTTCCAGTCACCGTAGATGTTAGCTACACATGAGATGGGGATATTTTACGTAGTAAAAATTCGGGAAGCAAACCAACATCCGGACGTTTCTAAACGTCTGGGATGTTTCAGCATCTGCAAAACATAAAACATAGTTATATGATTCCACCGGAAGTAAGCTATATAAGAGGTATGTAATGCAAAGCCAGCCTGCTACAGTTATTGTTCGTTACGGGTTTTTTTTAAGCCTGCACACTACGTGCGTTCAGGTTTTACCATCGCGCACTCTAACTGTACTGGAGCTCAACGGGGCTATGTAATGCCCTCGAGACCCAGCCGCGCCACAACAATGGGTCGTCAGCCACTCGGGGCATTCAGTCCAGACTGTAGAGTGCTGGAAAGAATTAGATGTCGCTCACAGGCCACTCTTGGTAGGAAGCGAAAGGCCACGGAGATCGAGGCCGTGTGAACGCGGGCCTGTTTCCCACCCCTGGGGGTGCCGCTCAGGCCCATTTCGGTCTTGTTCTCCTTATCCTATACGAAGTACAGCACTTCTGATGTAAGTCGGAGCGCCCGATGTTGGGTCCGGCCACGTCCCTCCGAGTAAAACGGCGCACTGGGACTCATGGGTAAGGTTTTCGTACTCGATCACACGTGCGGTGGAGTGTTCGGTCTTGAGGAGGTTGCGAAAGGGAGGGCGGAACGGGAACCAGGGGGAGCAATGTAGGAGCTGGTGCTCAGGGATTGCGACCTGTTCTGCGACATCGCAGAAGCACAGGGGGTCAGGTACCTGGGGGTTGAGCAGCTGGAGGTTGGTGCAGGCTTCCTCCGCTAGGAGGTTGGCATGGTCGAGTCGAGGGAGCGTTCAAAACACACCCATCCTGAGTCGCGTGGCAAATCGGGCTCCCAGATTAGAGCAGAACGGGATGATGAGGAGATGGGCCGGTCGGTCCCACCCCCGGAAAAATCTCATCTTGATTTTCCTTTGGGTGCTGCGGGAGGCGGTGTTTGCCCTGGTTTGAGCTCGGAGACGGCTGTATTGATACCCATCCAAGGCCCAGTAGATAGCAGACGGGGATAGCCCGACCTGTAGGATATCGACCTGTAGGATATCGACCTGTAGATACTGCCTGAACCAAGCGCAAGTGCGGCTACTGACAGTGAACCGTTCGGTATGGATGCAGAACATACACGTATCGACTGCTTCTACTCCATTAACTCCATTGTCCCGAATATTCCCAAGCTCTTTGTGTCGTCTTCCATGTCAACGTTCGCAACAATAACCACGTAAAGGTTTTCTTAGTTTGCGATTCTCAGGCATGGTTACTATACGTGCCGTAAGATAATCTTCGTTTAACTGTGAGGTTCTTTACAACGTATACAGCAATTCCCAGACCTATTGCGGCACCTTGCGTTTGATAATGTTTCCTCAAAATATGTCTATTGCAGAACTCCGCTCCTTCATGCTCCCTCGGCTGTGAAGAAGGCTAGATATTCGACAGTACCGAAAATAAACGAATAGCATGAAATATTGCCACAAAACATTGGTTTTTCAAAATTTCACTACTGGAACTGACTCATCTACTTATTTCACTCAGATCACATCTCTCAGACCCACACTGAAAACTGATCCTCTACATATTTCCCATAGTCCCAATCGCCTTTCAAGTTGAAACAGAAAGCATTTCTAGCGATTCTAAATCTCTGCTTTCGTTAGAATAGAATCCATCCATACTTAATACCCTGGTACTACTCAATGTTACGAAATTCTTCTGCCCGGTCATACATGTGCAGATCTCTCACCATTCCTGTGCAGTTCACCAACTTCATTGAAGAACCCTTACACCTCAAGCATTACTATATGCTGGACCTCGGTGAGAGAGAGATTTGATAATACTGTTCCTGCGTTCTACCAGAAGTTCTATTTCCTCCCGTCTTCTCTTCTTTTAAAAGATAGCAAAGAACAATTGACAGCGCAATATTATACAATAAAAACAGTGCTGCACTCTTCAGAAGGGGTTATGTTGCATATAGAAATAGATACATATGATGCACCATTTTTTCAGTATCGAGGAAAACCAACATCTGCGCTAAAACGAAACCAGAACGACTGCGCGAGGAGCTGCAGTTCGGTATGTAGCTTGGCCTATTTTGTCACTATAGAGGAAACCAGCACCTGACATTCGATGAAATCGAAAGGATTGCAGAAGCATCTGCAGTTCAGTGTGTCGCATGGTACTTATTGTTTACTAAATGGCCGGGGAAAACAAGCTGAACAATCGATTGCGGATCGATTACGTCAATTTGAAAAGGTTCGAAGGAAGGGATGGCTTGCAGAGGGCCAAACGCGAACCCTCTTATAGCACAAATGTGCGATTTCACTGCATAACGTACACCACGCAACAAATCAGAAGAGACCCGATCAAGTTCCAGAAAGAGGAAGCGGGAGGAACCCAAGCGAGTACCATGGAGAGACGAGGGAACATCGGTAGGAGATGGGCTGAAGGAGCTTGGCATGAGCCGGCCGCTGGGTGCTAAGAGTGATGCTGCAACGGAGCCCTTACGATCGATCTATTGGGGACAGAATGAGAAGAAGGTGAAGTGCCAGCCCGGCAGTGCATCCGGGGACGAGGAGGGGTCTACAGAAAGGACGGGGAGGGCGAACAGTGATGTGGCATATGACGTCGACGGACAGAGGGCTATTGGGAAGGCTTCAAGGGGATGTCGGGACATGCACGTGTAACACCTGGCCGAGTGCCGGAATATTGCGAATGGTGTCAGGGTGAAATATGCAGGGGGTCAGGACCGGCCCGTACTGTAATGTCTAATTGAAATATTTAGATAGGTTACAATTTTCACCGGCGACTTTCACCGGCGACTGCTAGATCGACGGGTCTAGTTCGTCGCCGTCCGTGGCACCTCCGAACCCTTAAACGGGAGCGAGGGAGACGGGGGCACAGAACAGAGGGGAACAGACCTCATCGATTATCCAGTTCTGACTTTTAGAGTAAAGGCATCATTCTCAGTACAAAGCTACTGCGGAGCGAGGTGCCCACAACGTCTTTGCGTCAACATCTCTATCGTTCAGCTACATCACACGGCACCTTGAACCATAAACAAACCGGAGGTTGTTACACACGTCGGTACTGAAAACGAGAGGGAATGGGTGATTTGATCTGGAAGGCTGGTATGGAGGGGAACAGTTGTGAGGTTGAAAAGGGAATGAATCCGTTTCAGATGTGGACAACGGTCCGGATGGGGATGACTTAGAGTACCAGGGATGTCTAAATGGGGGTAACATGGTCCTCTGTGCTTCTCTAATAACCATTCCGTGATGTCCCGCCATTTTAGTGCATTGGAGCGCCTGTTCGTAACATGATATTGTTTATTGTCCGAGTTACCCTCACATTACGAATTTGAAGTAAAATGGATTGCTTTAATTGAGCATAGGCCGTCTGGGGTCTTGAGACATTTCATTAAATTACCCGAGGGATTCGAGAGTATCTTACGATCTCAAGTTTGATATGATATTCGCTTAGTGTAGATGAATAGCTTCTTCTGCCATGTTTTCCCAGACGCTCAGGATGGCGCTGAGGCCAAGGTGTGGTTTCGTTCGGCACCGCAAGAATGGAGTATGAATAGGGGGGTCCCTTAGTTTGCAAAGGATTAGTTCGCTTGGTCAATAGTTCGCCTCTCGACGATGTCACGCCATTTCACATACACACGTGTACACGTGTACGTGTATACACCGTTGTGGCAGCAACCGTCCTTCCTAAAACTGGTGACGCTCGTTCTCGCACTACGGCCGACATCACCACTATCATATCTAATTCATCTTGAGACCAGTTGTTTGAGAGGGTTGGGGCCTCAGCAGAAAGGACTGGTCTGCCGTCGGCCAGCAAAGGGCTCCGTCGGACAAAGCGGGCTTTTTTGAGGCGCATTGAGAACAGGCGAGAAAGAAAACAAGGAAAACGCTCATTTCCGAGCATTTTGGGGGATAAAGGTCATGCGCCAGCAGAACGATCTTAGTAGTTCAATCTGTCAATAGTTCGTATTTATGGGTCCTGGCACGGGGCGAACTATTGAGGGGTACGTACTGTATATGATTGCTCCGACACGTGTCACCTCATGAAAATCCAGAGTGTTCCAGGTACGAGATTTAAACTTTTAATCAGCTACGAGCTTGGCAAGAAGTGCAACAGATGACGTGGCCGAGTGGTTAAGGCGATGGACTGCTATCGAAAGCGGGGATCCATTTCCCTTGGGAGCGAGAGTTCGAATCTCTCCGTCATCGAACGTCCTACGTTTTTTTCGTTTCTCAAAAATCAATCAAAAACCAGTGGCGCCACAAGCCAACCGCGACCACGTATTTACCAGTGGCCAAGCAGACT
>JAUBNZ010000359.1:0-18196 GCA_032355485.1 Bonnemaisonia californica
CACACAGGAAACCCCTGTTCTGGAGACATATTTCAGATGTGGTCCAAATCTTCATTTTTGTTGGCTCGCGGTAAAGATAGAATGGTCTAAAGTACCTCTATATGTCTCTCAGTGTCAACTTGAAAAGCTTTGCGCTGTGATGAAGGGAATATTGTTGACATATCGTCCAGTTGGGAATTCGGGAGACATTTAACTAGCTTGAGCAAAGAACAGAGGATTTTGTTGTGCGAAATATGGGGAGGACGTCCTATCCCGTCAAAATATTGGTCAAGATCGGGTTTCTTTAGCAACAACTTCGTCGTGAAGTAACAGATGAAGAGATAATGAAAATGGAATACTTGGCGAAACGTGGAAAGGGGATAGACAGTTTTTCGAGAAACTTAGTCTTCCTTCCATGTGCACGGGTCTCTCTTTACGTTTTGGGAACCACCTGTGCGACCCTGGTACGAAGAGAGGTTTGGGATGGAAGCTCGTGTTAAAGCTGCAGCTACCGTTTGCACATAAACTCCTTCCTCTTCATCTGAGAGAAGGTCACCAAGGCGGTGCATCAGATCAAGCGGTACGGCCAATGGCGGATTGAACGCCATGAGTTGATCTTGCAGGTTGGGGAAGTAGGGGATAGGGGAGGAGGAGCTCAGGGCTACTGTCCCTGTGCTTACCCACAGCGACAGCGAGAGGTGCCTTCTTGTGTTCACATGTGTTCTACGTAATGGGGACGGCTCCCATCTGTCAACAAACGAATTTGTGTCAGCTCCATTTTGTTCCCTAGTTTTGTGCCCACATAATAGTGTTGCTGATAGGGATGCCTACGAGAGTGCCAAATCCCTTTTTGGAATTTCGGGGTTTCTTCACTTGGATTTGGCATCACTGATAGGGATGCTCTTACAGTCCTGGGCCCTTGTTCGATAAAGTTCCAACAATCCCGTGGCCCATCTTCCCAAGAATATTATAGTTTTCATTCTTCGATTCCGCAGAATGTCACGCTCAACCTTATTAGTTTGGCAGAATAGTTTATCATAAGTCCGAAAACGGTGCAAACTCGAAAATAATAATCTAACTTTATAACTTCACAGAAACTGCATCCAGCAGGACAGATGCCACGCAACACTCATAAACGATCTAGACAGTATCTTTTACTTACCCATACCACTGGGAATGCTCTAACACATCACACCTTTACAATTTGACAGATGTTCCCTCGTTCCACGAGACTAAGTAACCATTCTTTGACTCCTAAGAATAACAGTCTTCTATTTAATATTCATACATTGTTGCACAGTTGTAAGCTGCTCATGTATGTAGGCTCCTATAAAAACATGTAGCTTTTGGCACCTGCTGCGTCGCAAAAGCAATACAGCATCCCATTAGTCGATATCTGACTTGATACCAGAACGGTGATGACGAGAACAGCGACGAGAACTTCTGTCGGAATCGCTGTCACTGCCCGAACTGCTCCCGGAACTGCTACCAGAACTGCTGCCATTGCTCGAATCGCTATCGGATCTTCCACCATTGTCATCGTCGTCGTCATCATCGTCGTTAATATTTGCGAAGCACCTTCCATTGTTACGTCGATCCACACATGTATTAGCCCAACAATTGTGCGTTCCACATTCTTGGCCTGACGTACATCTTGAGCACTCTGACAGCAGCCTAGGAAGAAATGGAGCCGGAGGTCGCGGTGGCGGCGGTGGAAGAACCACAGGGGGCTGGAGAAACCCAAAAGCAAACGTTTCGGAGTGCATCCGTATCGAAGACGCACCTACTGTTCCAGCATTTTTGAGTGCTGCACTGGCTTCTAGATGAGCAGGGGAAGGATGGTGGAAGAAGGTCAGAATGGGAAGAAGAAGAAGAAGAAGATCCGGTACGGGAGACACTCCTCTGTTGTACAGCGACAGTGTGAACTTCTGAAAAGAAGGCAGCGACCAGAAGGATCGCCTGAATCCTTGCTGTAGCAGCGTTTCGGGTTTTCAAGGTTGCAGAAATCCGTTGCCAGGGTGTCTCTGAAATGTATTGCTACACTGAGTAGATAGATGGATAAACTGTGTTGTGCTCGTCCGATAGTGAAGAAACGATATGGTCGAGATGCTGGAGCTTTTATATGCACGTGTTGTCATTCCAAAAGAAATAACCGGCAGGAAGTTTTTCTTTCTTTGACATGCGTATGAAACCAGGTTTCAGAAGGCTTTGGTGTTGAGGCTTGTCGGTATTAAGAAACACATAGAAGGGGAACGAGGAGAAAAAATCTAATTTGATGTCCATACCTGAGTATCACTCCAAGTTTACAGTATAATTCGCACATAATAAACCCGTTTCAGCAGTTGGCTAGTGAGCTGAAACGCTCCTCTGCGTTCAAAATCCCAGCGAATGGAGAACCATATGTCGTGGTTTTCTTGAATCGAAGGTCTTTATGGTAAAGCAGCGGCGGGGGGTTGGCGACAAGAACGATAAATTTGGTTTTAGTCGTTGAATCCTTTTGAGTGCCAGAGGAAGACAGTTACATTAATCAGCCCACAAAGTTTTCAATTCCTTTTACGAATGACAAGGTATTCGCAGTGCGCTACGTCCATTCACAATTCTCGAAAACCCATGGGTACTGACCAACAGTTCCCAAATGTATCGTACGTACTTTAGCCCCGAGAAAAACACGACAAGATAAGAAAAGATATTGTTGCGATGAAGTCGATGAGATCCCTTAGGTATCTACAGTATTGCCTGTGATTTTACAGTGTGTTCAAATATGTTTACCAACTTGAAAAGGCTAGCCCGAAGTTATCGAGCATGCCAAGCGTCCTGCTCCCCGCATCCCTGTGGGGTCCCCGCGCCGTGCGCTCCCCAATTGCGCACTCATCGGGTTCCGTACGCTACGTACCCACATCGGGCAGCATGTCGTGCACCAAAATTGGGACACGTGTTACATATAGTATCTAGATAGAGTACTGTACTGTACTGTTCTTAGAATACATGTCACTCGTGGACAACTCGTACAAGTGTGGTGTGCGAGTCATCAAGCTCACTGACTCGAAAAAACACGAACAGACTAGACGACCATAAGGACGGAGATTATTCCGAATGTCAGCAGACAGAGCCACTAACAGGCCATGAAGAGACAGGAGAGAGAAAGAGAAAGAGATAATTAGAACGGACCTCGAAAGGATAGAGAGAGAGAATCGAGAGAGAGAGAGAACATACACAAAGAGAAGAGATGAGTGAGTGAGAGGTGAATATAAGTTAGAGACCTGCTGTAGAGGGAAAAGAGGGAGGGAGAGAAGTATAGAGGAAACAGCAGAGGACGTGTTTGAGCCTCGGGCATTTGTGCCTTTTACGTTGTCCTTGTAGAGCTTCAATATGGCGTGTAATTCTAGCGACGATTCAACAGTTGTGGGCCCAGCCCTATCTGCAGTTCCAAGGAGAAAAGCTACGGACCCTCCACCATTTACCTCCAGCACAGACAAGTTCAAATGGAGAAAGGACGTACATACTTGGGCGAGACTGGTAAGATGCCTCGTCTCAGGAGGTTGCTCCAAGACCAAGGCCCTATTATGTACAATGGGAGACCCGCTGTACCTCGCAGTCGACGAATCGACGAGGCACAAGCTCAACAGGGCCATGATCAGGGGAGTTCTGAACCTCGAGTCAACTGAAGACGACCCTGACCATACGAAACTTATTGATACAATTGTCAGGATTGTAGCCGCAGACTCTCCGATAGACAGCGTGCAACGACTTGTCAGGATGATGGGATATGTTCATGGATGCAGAAGAAACCATAATGGAGCCCAACAGTTACGCCCGAAGGTTCAAAGGGCTAGCCTCACTCTATCTGAACCACTGTAAGCTCGATCACTCTGAGGAAGATACTCAATTATTAGCTACGATCCTACTCGAGAATGCACTGCTACCGGACTCTACTTTCGATCATATAATACTTCAAATGATTAACCAGTCAGCAATGAGGAAAGAAGACCCACTCCTCGAAGTAGTGTCTACTCAGGAGGCTAAGCTAGTAGACCGTTTGGATTAATTGGATTAAATGGCTGGTCTACCGGACTATTAAAAGAAAAAAAGCCAAGAAGACAATATAGAAGATTTAGATACAGAGTTGGAGCAGACAGTCAAAAACGCAAAGAACATGTTGACACAGATCCAAGCTGCGAAGCCTAAGACACCTCATCTCAGACTCTCCCTTAAGAACGCCCTACAGGCGCTAAGTTAAATCAAGTCATGCACTCCAACTGTTCGGAGCAGTGTGCTCTCACAGTGTGGATCATTATTAGTTAAGCGCAAGCAGGACCCGGATAACCCGGTTCCTCTGAAAGCAGCGAGAACCAATTTCAGACCAACGTATCCAAACAACTCTCCAGAAGATCGTTGTGAGATATTTAAGGAAGAAGGACACTGTTGGCGTGACCGCACCGGTTGCCGAGAGAAGAGGATGAAGATAATTTCCGATAAGATTGCACAAGATGCTGAGCGACGACTATCAGGCTCTGGGAGGTCTATGAACGACCAGGCACCTCCAAAGATGCCTACGAGAAAAGTTGCAAACACTGATAAGTCCCCTCATATCCCTGAATCGGCGTCGCCTGTTCATTAATAGGATCAGACGAGCTCCTGTCTGATCCTAATCCCATCCTAGATGAAGGAGCCCCTACTTCCACAGGAGGTATCAAGAATGCAGAAACGTTGAGTGGTCTATTAGGAATCGAGCTCTCGCTGGAACCACCAAGAGATGTGTATATGCCCGGGTGGGGGAAAGATTGTTGGGACCCTAAATTGATAGAATGTTCTTGGGTACAAACTATCCAAGATATCGATGCGCAGCCTACCAATTTCACCTTTGACCTCGTACACGGAGACTCCGCTCTCATCCTAGGACTTGATGTAAAATTATTCTCGAACATTATAAATCTATCGCGCCCTAGGTACGTCGTGTTTAAGAGGCCAACGGATATCAGCCCTCAGAAGCTAGGAACATAAATCGACCGCGATGAAGAATCCCAAGGGGGTAGACTGCGATTCGAAATGGTTCCGCACAAACTATCAACAGTAACGAGTCTCATGGCCTCCAACGGAATAGACCAGACCTATCCGCCGTGAAGAGGATGCATAGATTAACACATGCTACGCCAGCGGAGATAAAACGAATATTCAACGATGCAGGCCGTCTTACAGACAGCATGGCCGGCGCAGTGGAAAAAGTATTCTGCGCTAGCACGATCTGTAGCTGTTACACTTTCGTTGCAAGCCCATGTGTTTAGCTCAAGCAAGGTTTGTGTCACCTTTCTAGAATTTTCGTGGGAGGCCCTGGTGTTCAGTTCAAGTTACGCTAGTGTCACGTATATAGAAACATTGCGTGTCAACGCATGGTGTTTTCCGATTTCATCTCCATCGAGGTGCAGCCGCCCCTGTCGAGGGAGCGGCTGCATTCACCAGGGAGAATCTCACGGGGGGCAACCTACGCCGCCGGGGGCCTACATAAAGAACTCCACCTTACTCAAAGGGTAGGGGGACCAGAATGGTGCCCATCGACTCGCCTGCGACCCACGCGTGCGCTCCTTCGTTCCTCGCCTTTTCACTCTCACTCTCTCTCCCTTCTGTCCGCGCCGCACCAGAACCATCAGTAGCCTAAGCGGAAGCCCACGTAATGCGAAGAAGGTATCCCTCGCCCACATCAACAAGGCGTTCAACAACGAAATCCAAGCAGATTTCATATGGTGCGAGATCTTGCGCACCAAATACGTCGTACAAACTATTGTAGACATGGCTACCGTTTATGGAGAACGAAGGATCGTAGGAAATAGATCAATTGAGTCAATGATTAATTTCCTGGAAACAGATTGGATCTGTCAACCCGGCGCGCCAGGAGGCTTCAGCGCTAATCCCGAATTTTGTACCGCTAGCATGAAGAAGTTCCTATCACGACATGAGGTAAAGTTCCAGGCACGCCCGGCAAGGAGACACCATAACACCGGATTAGTCGAACGTAACAATGGTGTTTTCAAGTCAGTCCTACATAAGTTACAGATGGAACGCACGACCGCATCCCCGAACGTTATCCTCGCACGAGCTTCCCCATTCACGAATATGTTCAGCGGTTCTAAACTACTAAGTGCTTTTAACTCGCCAGAGGATATTCTCCTTCCATACTAGGTTTTCCAAAGAAGATCGTGTCTCAAGAGCTACTCGATGTACACCGAGAGCAGATAGCAGTACGAGCCATAAATCGCTTGCTTCACAGCAAAACCTCAGACACAGTATCCAAGAATCTGTTTAAGGATGGAACGGCGGTTCTGGTCTACCACAAATCCTCGAAGCATACAGAACCAAATCAATGGATTCAGGCCACAGTCGTGGAGGCTGAAGAACATCGGGTAATATGCAGACGATCAGGACGTGGACCACCTGTGGCCGTCGCGTATGAAAATATGCGAATCTCTCCAACTGGTCCACTCGCAGAAGAACTGTCCGCATGCAGCGTAGAAGAGGAACTTGACGAACAAGATGCAACAGTCAAAGAAGTCACTGAGAATGCCCCTAACACGGTACCACCTCATGTTTTAGACTCTATAACAGACGAGAATCCTGGAGCGTCCCGAAGTATCAACCAAGAAGCAGATACTGCAGGAAACCACTCTGACAATACTATTGCTTTCTGACCGTCGATGAAGGCTTCGAATTTCAAGGGACTTCCGAAGAAAGATGTCGGTTCTATACAAATGGAAGACCAGAACCAACCTCTAGTGGATCTCCCATCGGACCGAAAACGTATATTAGAAGAAGTACAAGAGCAGAAAGGGAACTCACAAATGAGCCGAACAAAGCTGGAGTTCGCCCCACCATGGTCGGTCCAAGAATAATTTAAGCAGGAACATGACAATAATTGGAAACAAGCATACGAAGCTGTGACAGAACACAAGATCCGATCAAGGTCAAATGTGATAACATCTCACGTTATATAAGGTCAAGTCCGGTGAGAAAGGAGTCAGAACACTTAAGGGAAGGATAGTACCACTTGGAAATAGAGACATAGAGAAGGATAATATAAGTAAGGACTCTTCGGCAGCTCAGTTCTCAGTCATAAGTTCGCTATTGAGCCTGACGACATTGTTCGGCTTCAGAATCGGACACGCAGACATTAAGGGAGCATATCTGCAAAGTGGTCCAATTACAAGAGCCATATATGTGAGACCTCCCCGGGAGTGGACAGGGAACAGGTGTATACTATGGAAACTAACGAAACTGTCTTACGGAATCGTAGAGGCTGGGAGGCAGGGGCAGAAAAACTTCGAAGAATGGTTGATAGATCGAGCCGGATTATAACGCATTTTCGGAGTAGGCCAAATCTACCAGTACAGAAAGGAAGAAGGAAGAATCGTTCTGTTAGTAGCGAAAGAAACAGATAGCCTTCTTATGGCAGGATCAATCTTACACTTGGAAGCTTTTGCAGATAAGCTTCGCAAGCGTTTCAGGATCAGCAAGGTGGTAATTAATCAGAACGTTCTGTTTAACGGGTGTGAAATAATACAGGAGGATATAGGAGACATTCGAACGTCAATAGAAGCATATACTAAATCCATATATCCACTGCAGATTACTCGTGCTGGAAAAACCAAGACAGTCATGCCGCAACGCCAGAAGATATAACCGAATAAAAAGGATTAGCTGGCGCCTTGGTGTCGCTAGGAAATGGAGTGCGGCCTCAAGCTGCGTTTTTGCTGCCTCCTATTTGTAACATAAACTGTCATGTCTAAAAGTTTCACATCTGAGCGAAGCGAACTCAGTACTAAGAGAGATCAGGAGCCTCACCCCTGCTATACTGTTCGCGAGGCCACAAGGAAAAGTTACGCATTTAAGTGTATTCACTTTTTGGGATGCGTCATTTAATATCAAGAGATCACATGACTATGGACAGACTGGAATGGAGACAGGCTTTTATTTCGATACTGAATTCATGAAGAAACAATATCATTTGATTGATTGGATGATTCATAAGCAGCGATGGGTGAGCTATTCCTCATGCGGAGCGGAAATTCTAGCTTGCGCTCACTCCGACGACAGAGAATTCCACCTGCGAAATTCGTTCTGATCTCTCCGACCAGATTCTAAAGTGAAGCACATCCTGCATGTCGACTCAAGAGGGCTATACGACATGATAACTACTCTTTATGAAGGAAAAGAGTACAGACTAAGGCAGAAAGTCCAAAGAATAAGGAACAGCTTCGATGCAAGGGATCTGGAAGTACTCAGGTGGATACGTGAAACAGGTAACATCGCCGACGCCCCAACGAAGAGGAATATGAAGATATACAAGGCTCTCAACAGCATAGCCACCAAGAAGTTTCTAGACTTCGACTTTGTGAACAGCTTCGAGCTAGACAGCGAGACTTGGACTTGATGTCACACCGAATCAGATGAATAAGTCGACCAAGGTCGTAAAGAGAGATGGAAGATCAATAAGAGTCGCCAAAATAGTTTTCAGAATTAGATGAAAAATATATTAAGGCGACTGAGGGGTGTGTTAGAATACATGTCACTCGTGGACAACTCATACACGTGTGGTGCGCGAGTCATCAAGCTCACTGACTCGAAAAAACACGAACAGACTAGACGACCATAAGGACGGAGATTATTCCGAATGTCAGCAGACAGAGCCACTAACAGGCCATGAAGAGACAGGAGAGAGAAAGAGAAAGAGATAATTAGAACGGACCTCGAAAGGATAGAGAGAGAGAATCGAGAGAGAGAGAGAACATACACAAAGAGAAGAGATGAGTGAGTGAGAGGTGAATATAAGTTAGAGACCTGCTGTAGAGGGAAAAGAGGGAGGGAGAGAAGTATAGAGGAAACAGCAGAGGACGTGTTTGAGCCTCGGGCATTTGTGCCTTTTACGTTGTCCTTGTAGAGCTTCAATATGGCGTCTAATACTGGCGACAATTCAACAACTGTACTGTACCAATGTACACTAGATACGTCACAGCTGTACATTTGCACTCTACTTTTGTTGAATCTTGATTTTGCATCATACAAAATGCTGTATATGTGTGGCTCCCTTCAGACTCTGTACAGGTGTGATATTGTTCAGCAGACGCTAGCGTCGTTACCTCGGTCCACGATGCTCTGCCTCTTTTCGTTCAGTTACCTAAAATACTCACTGGGCTATTCATATATATAGGAATCCTCCCTTTTCTCTACGGGCATCGATCCCCTTCTTAGCTTACCTTGGATTATCGTACTCTAGGCGTCGTAGTTTTTTCTCATCTCTCTCCTTTACATATCGTACGTTCTCGTTGACAACCTTCTTTCGTATCAGCCCCTGCGGAGTCGTCATCCGGGGGCTGCTGTCAGTTGTATTCATCGTTTACCATCAATGTAGGCGTAATCTGCTTCCTCTTGATAATCACCGAGGACCCTTTCGAATCACTTCCTCACTCACGGTTGCTAACCACCCTGTGCTTCACGCTAGTAATAATCCCAGAGTCAGCTCCATTCCCTTTCGTTATCATCTTGTCATGCATTACGGTGTATTCCAAGCTTTCCAATTGGATCGTTATTATTGTCCAGCTTGTGTTCTTTCACAACTGTACTGTAGTAAAAGGTTCTATGCGATAGTATTGTGGACCTACAAAGATACAAGCTCACTAGGCGCAACTGCGTCGCCAAAACATGGGCACAAGTATGCAGGTGGCAGAGTGTCCCCGAAGGCGCAACACAATAAGTAGCGATCTCCCTTCCACGCACCAAAATCCCCAGGCGAGTTCTTTCTTTCGTTCTCCTGCTCTCCCTGCCCTTCTTCAATAGACTTTGCACTCAAATCCTTCTCTTCGTTCCTTACATAATGACCTTCAATTGCTCTTTTTACAGCCGCTTCGCCTCCATCAACAGATTAGTCATTGTTTTGATGATTGCTACGATGACCAATAAAGTACTCCTTCCCTTTTCGTCGTACAGTAGTATTCAGCAGAAGGATGATGAGGAATGAAGCTCGTTCATTTCTCGGAAAGAAAAGCCGATATTAAGCAGTATATACGACCCTCTCGTAAAGTCAGCAAATAAGTTCAGAAAGACCATACAATATGATGCAAAACGCATGGGCCTCCTGGCAAATGACCCACGCGTCGCGTCGTTCACAGTGATATGTTTTAGATACGAACCTCTCGAAAAAATCAACGAACAGCTTCAGAAAGACCATACAATTTGATGTAAAAGAATCAACTCTCCTGGCACATGACCAACTTTTCTTCAAAATTTGCCGCAGATAAAAAAACATAGCACATGACCAACGCGTTCCGTCGTTCACAGTATGCCTGATGGCACAGAGAGTCGACTTTTTCTCCCTTTATCCCTATTGCAAGATATTGTCTGGAGAGTACCCTTCAATTATTTTGAATTTGCAGGGGCCAACCCAGGTACTTTGACAGATCAATTCGAATGAACGTCCTTGATCTGCAGTTGTGCACATAAAAGGAGTTCATCACAATGATTTTCGTTCTTTTTTATAGTTACAGTAGTTGAGTTGAGGGATTCCGCGAGTACGAGATTTGAAACTGCTGTATTTTCAGTTGAAAACTTAGTTCATGAAAGGCCTTCGTACAGGACAATTTATTGGTCATCTAATAGATGGCTTCAATTTCTAGTGCTTCAGTGAGGATGAAAACAAAAGCCAACAAAGATCACCGGTAACCCTGTTGTTTCTTCAGTTCCTTTACGTCCCCTGTTATAATACTGAAATTCACATTGGTAAAACTGGAGGGTTCGTCGAAGGGTATCCTTGCCACCTTCAGCGTGCCCTAGGGAAGATGACGTCAATTCTAGTAAAGCAAGACCTTCAGAAACACACAGTGTACAGACTTTCAGGAAAGAAATATTGAGTTCGGGCCCCGGAAACACTGCTGCCCTGTCTCGAATTCCGAATTCGCTTCATAAAGCACAGCGAACTGCCTTACTCGGTTATGTGAATCTGTCTCGAAGAGTAAACTACATCATTGATATTCACACAGGGTAATCCTTCATCTGAAGAGATAACATGCGCAGTGACTGAGGTTGGTTGCTGGAATTGTTATGACAATGAATGTAATTACGCACTTAGCGTGAGTCTACACATAACTAAAGAGCTGAGCCGACAGCCTTCCTGATTCCCAGTGGTAAAATCCCCAATTGCATAGGGCTACGCAGCTACTTGGCTCAGCTTACAAAATTTGTATACCCTTTCACGGGGAGTCTACTGCATGAAAGATATTGCATCCAGTGTGCATGAATTCTGAGAAAGTTCAGAGGTGATATCTAGTGCCTGAAGAGGAGAAAATTGTAAGGCATAAAAGGCGCACATATTTCATTCCAGCGCATCGATGATTTAAATGCGGTAAATAAATTCGACACTGGAGAACACTTCGGTTCTGGACAATGCAGAGGATGGCGAGAGGTACTGTGTGATATGGGGGATGAATCAACGAGGGGCATTATGCGCAACTTCGAGAGCTGTGATCTTTTCGCGTATCTCCGCTGCGCCTACACTTCTGAATATGCACTGAACGTTTCATATTTGCGCAAAGTAGCTTCGGTGTCGATATGCATATTGACTTGAAGGTCAAACCAAACCACATCTGCTGGTTGCTAGAAATTGTAGAAAATTGAGAGGCTAAACGCATTTGACAAGCGAGTGTAATGGTATTTCTTCCTGTGTTGCTGACAGTCTCATATTTAGAGTAATTGCTTGGGACTCTCCACTGCACTCTCTGTTTCCAGTGATTGAGAATCGGAGAAAATCGTTTGGACATAAAGGTAAACAGTAAGGTTGTGTATAGACAGAGCTGTCAGTCACCAGCCGTATATCGTTGTGGAAACATGTGCTTCACAATAGCGTTCCACAGAAGAGGGGTATTATGAAAGACTGGCTAGTCAAGCAGGCCGATACTAGTACTGTACTGCACCTGCCCGTCTTTTTCTTCTGTATGGTTCATAGCTGACAATGAACCTAGGCTTCCTTGTCAGATACTGTACAGTACGACTTATGCTTCTGCTGGTCTACTTCTGAGCAAACCGACAGTGTGGATATAATCCACTGTCCACCTACAGTGGTACAGTGGCTGCCCACCTACAGTGGCTGCCCACCTACTGTGTCTGCCCACCTACTGTGTCTGTCCACCTACTGTGTCTGTCTTCTAGATCAATACCAACAATAGTTTTAGGCATCTTTCGTTTGCTAGAAATAGCAATGTTCTCTCCCCTGCAGTTCACTTCTGGAGTGTACAAGCACCCAACCAGCCGATTATTCTGTTCTGATCCTAAAAGACTTCTTACTGCTCTCGCTCCCGTTCCGCCCACTCCGGCTCTGTCCCAACCTCCTCCGCCCTCACCCCTGCTGCACCCAGCTTTTACAGGTATCACAATTTTCTTCTTCAATCAAGTACTTGGGTCAAGAAGTGTTCCATAGCCATTCCTATGTGTGCAGGTGGAACCCGCTAGATGGCGGTTGCTGAATGTTTGCAATATATTACTACGTTCTTGGAGGGAAATGTATCTACTGGCTGACAAGAAGTGGAAATTGGACCAATGCAACGTAGAACATATGCGCAGTATTACAATACAATACAAAGGGAATGCGTTCGTCCATTTTAAGTCGTATGACAGGCGACGCGCGATAAAATATATCGCAAATCGCCTGCCAAACAGTCCTCTTAAATACTACACAGATACATATTATGCATATGTCTGTTATTTAAGAGGACCGGAGTTTAACATACAGTTAAGAGCATCTCCACTGGTTTGGTTTACCGAAAAAACCGGATGAGTACAGTGCGGACAGAATCTATAGGGCACCCCTATTTTTCCTGTAGTGTACCAAAGGAAGCAGGTATCCCGGAAAACGTTTCGCCAGTCTGTCGGGTTCGAGAAGGATTCTCTGTGTGCCGAAAAGATCTGGATGAAATCGAGATGTTCAGCGTTGGGCCGGCGAAAACTGATTTTAGGGGGGTAATAACTATAAGGCTCCCTGCCGTTTGTACACAAACCAGTCAAAAATATTAAACTAAGCGCCTTGATTTCGTTACCTCGGATCATCCTAAGGTCCCACGAGCCCAATAGAGATAATATTACTCACTTAAGAGCATACAAACCTACCATATACTGCCTCTACGCAACACTTTTTCCTTTTTTCTACTGTGGGGTTCTTGTCCTCTACTCATGAAGGTTTGGACCTAATTATTTATAGTAAAACACTGCATTGAGTTAATTCATCTACCTTGGAACGTTTCGGGACAGTTGAGGTAATCTTGTACTCTAGAGAAAATCCACAAGGGTCCGTTACTTTCTTTGGTATTATTGAATGTTAAACAATTAATAGAAAATGTAGTCAAAAGGGGGACATTAAGTCAAAATGAGATGCGGGAACAATTCCGTTTACTTCATATTATACGGAAGGGTTCCTGTATCTAGATGGGGCCCTTCGTCGCCCCCTTCACGACGTTTTATATCCTTAGTTTAGCAATTAATAATTATAACGAATTTTTGCAGACCCTTGTGGGCTTTCTCCATTGTTCAAAGCTACCTCAACTGTTCCCAAAACGTTCCTGGGTAGCTAAGATAGCTCAATCTAGTGCTTCGCAATAAATAATTAGGTCCCAACCTTCGTGAGTAGAAGACAAGGACCCCAAAGTAGACAAATATGGAGAAAGCAACGCGTAGAGAAAATACATGATAGGTTTGTAGACCCTAAGTGGCTTTTTTGAAGCCTGCCACACGGCAGGAAAGAGCTTTTTAATGGAAAATCCCTACCTATTCGCATTGATGGGACATGGTTAGGTGATTGCTTTTCCCCGACTCAGCTGCGCCATAACTACGGGTCCTTCACCTATTGGTACGTTCAGTCCAAATCTATTAAAAATGGAACTACAAAGAACAATTTGACGCTCGCGAGGAATGCTACATAAAAGCTAGAAGCCGCTTGATGGCTAGGGCCATGGAAGTCGAAGCAGGGTTTCATCCGCATTTTTCCCTCCCACATGGGCGCCGCTCCGGGCCAGTAGTCTCATTCCTGCCTCCTCTTGTTCTCCGTACAGCGCCATTGGTATTGATGGCCGGAGCGCCCAGTGGTAACTGCGGCCACGCCCCTCGGAATAGGGCGGCAAATTTTGTATCCAGAGAAAAGTCCTTGAACGCTGCCGCCATCTAGAGGGAGAGTTCTTGGGTGATGAAGGCAGAGAAGTTCGGACGCCATTCATCCCACGCTGAGCACTGTAGTAGGAGGTGCCCGGGTTTTCTTCGATGGATTCACCGCAGAACCATGTCGGTACGGGGGAGTTCGTGCTGACTATGTCGAGGTTCACCAGGGGCTACTCCGAGAGAAGGAGGACGTTGAGGAAGTGGGGACGGGCCAGAATCCACCTAGGCGTATCTGGAGAACGTTGTGGGTCCTGGGGTTGGTGCTGTATGGCTCGGATAAGAAGTATGTCGGGCGGTTCCACCCTCGAAAGAAATCGAAGGAGATTATTCGTGGATTAATGCATGTAGTAGTCCCTTCTCCAACCATCTGAGAAAGACAGTTATCTTCGGACTTTTCGAAGGCGTCGTAAGTATGCGGTTGCGTGGACGAAAAGTCCAACAGGGCGATTTCAACATATTGCTGGAACCATCGTTGGATTCTCCTGACCACTTGGTACTTGTTCTGGGGAGAGCAAATGTATGGTTGCGGGTGAGTTTGTCTTTTGGAGGTTAACAGCGGGACCATCCAGCTATGATTGGCCTCCGCGTGGGCCCACTTGGTGAGCCTGCAGGCTTTCCTCTGGCGACCGAGGGGGTATATTTCATGCCGAATTATCTAGAGGCTGGGGCTATAGCGGGTATCCCTGCAGCCGATAGGCCGAGGCAGTTTCGGATGGAGAGATCCAGTGTTCGCTGGATTAGTACATCGGAGGCCCGCGTGTGGAAGCGAAACTGGGCTCCCAATGGTGCTGTAGTTTTGATGAATGAGCTCGATGCAGTAATCTTGGCTATGGGTGGGAGGTGAGGTTCAAGGAGGAAGGCAGGGGAGAGACCGGCCAGAGCGCGGGAGGCCTTGGTTTCGCGACTTCGCTTCGCGATTCCAAACTGGAGGCCCCTTATTCGGGCCCATTCGGAGGTGCCGTTGAACTTCCTTCGGAGAATCTAGATGCTGGATACGAGTACGAATACATCTTCTGCAATTAAAAACCCAGCGAGGACTGAACTACGGCTGCGCGACAGAGGGCCGAAGAGATGTGAGTGGGTAGTTTCCGGGTGCGTCTGTACGTCCTAGAATGGTAACTCCAAACCTTCATTCGATCATGGGCTCTAAGATGTTGTTGATGAACACATTAGAGTACGTGGAGGAGTCGGTACTGCCTTGGAGTTCCCCCACTGCGCCGATGAAAGTTGAAGAGTTTCCGTCGGGCGTGCGAACAGATGTGGTTGCGGCGAAGAACGGTCCCGATGAGCCGGATGGCCTTCGGTGTTAGGCGCGTGCGCCTAAGGTTTTATATCAGAGCCGCATGTAGAACGCTGTTGTAGGCTTTGCGCAAGTCTACAAAACCAAGGTAGGTTGTGTTCTCGGCATTTCGCCGACGATGCAGGACTTCCTGCAGGGCCTGGATTTTGTTCCGCGAGTTCTCCCCCATTCTGGAATCCGAGCTGTTCCGGGATGAAGACGTGGTTCATTTCAAGGTAGCATTTGAGCCTCGTTTCAACAATAGCCAGGAGGAGCTTCAACCCCGTGGCCATTAACGCACTCCCGCGGTGTTTGTTTGAGTGGATGGTATGCAGTATTTTGGGTATCGGGACTAGCACATTCGTTGCAACACCTCGGGGATATTCCCGAACGCCATGATGCTGTTGAGGGAAGCCAAGAACGTTACATGCGATACGTGCAGGGGTTCCGTATCAGGTAGATGCTTGATTGCCTCGTAGTGCAGGGTGTATGCGACAGGGGCCATAGGTGAGGGAGTCTGGCTATTGCTGATTTTAGCTCCGACTGCTGTATTGGTCTGGAGATAGAAGTGTTTGTCAGCAGTAGGTTCGGGCAGGGAGGGCAGCCTCGTTCAATAAGGTTGAGCCAGGGTAAGTTTTGCGTGTGCTAGGAGGGGGATGCAAATTAGGCGATATGTCCACGTCATTTGCGCTTTGGCTGCAACATCGGCTGCAAGGTGTCCGGTCCGTGGATCGAGCACTAGGGTATTGCTCTGGATTCGAGTCATGTTGACTTTCGCTGGATTCCAGCCTGGCACGCTTTGCGTCAGAAGCTTCCCAGCGACTCCGTATAGTCTGATGCGTTTTCCGCCGTGCAGACCTGGAATGCGTCTCGTATCGCAGATCGAGTGAGATATTGAAACAATTATGCTGCGGAATTGTACGCAGCTGCGGTTTCGAGCAGATGGGTGGCCTGTTTTCCGATTGGAGACACCCTTGTGAGGCCTCTGTCAAACCTGGAAGGCCGCTCGTCTCATTTCACTGGACGACCTCCTGTGCTTTCATCGTGCCGCCTTGGTGGCAGGCATATTCCAGTAAATCGGGGTACGATGACTTGTGGGTTCGTTTCTTCTTGTGATGGTGCTCCGAGTTGGAAGGACTCATGAATGGCCTCTGAAAATTAGGGGCAAAAACGGGGAAGCTTCTTGCAGCCGGCTGGATGTCTGAGATTCCTGCCACATTCTTCGCGGGAAGGTCGAATGTTCTTCGGCACCACCATCTGGATGCTTTCATCCAGAGGGGCGCGTCGCCCGAAGAAGGCCTTCCTCGTCCTCGATGAACGCAGAGTCTGCAGTCGACGACCATCGTGATACGATGTTCGTGCAATATTCGTCCTCCGCCTGTTTGGTCCGCCATTACTCCCCAGTAACGGGTAGGAAGGACGATACCGAGAAGTTGAGGAGGGGAGTACCTGTACCTTTGGACATCTCGCTCAATTCCAGCATTCTTGCTTGGAAGGGATCGAAGAAGTCCAGCTCCACGTCCGTATCCTCGTCCTCCTCGTCACAAATGAGGTCGATCTCTCCCTCTCGACCTACTCCTTCCTCTTGAGGAAGGAAGAGACAGGGAATTTCTTCCTCCAGTGGCCTCTCACCGAGTCCACTGGTAGGGACGCCGACAACGCATCGGGTACTTGGTGAACTCTTCCGGGTCGGTACATAATCGTGTGCTCGAACTAGGAGAGACGTAGCATCCAGCGTATGAGTCGACCCGTATGGTCGTTGATGCTCATGAGCCAAAGCAAAGCGTTGTTATTCGTTCGGATCACAAACTTTGCGCGATCATCGGAAGGGCGCAGTGTGGTCACTGCCCAAACGATAGCGAAGCATTCCCTCTCCGTTGGGGAATAGCCTCGCTCCGCTTGGTTCTGCGGGCGCGACCAGTATCCGACTGGTAACCAGGTCTCTGGTTCTTGCTCCTGGAGCAAGAAGCAGCCGACTTGGTATGCGGAGGCATCGGTGTCCACCATGTATGCCTTACCCACCTTTGGGAAGCCTGGCACTGGTGGTTTGAAAAATACTTCCTTAAGTATCTCGAATGCTTCGATTTGTTCACCAGTTGGTGGGTGCTTACCAAAATCTGCTAAGATATCCTTCTGCAGCATGGATTTCAGTGGCCGCGCTTTGTCCGCATAACAGCGGACAAAGCGTCGGAACACGTTCCAGCTCCTAAGGAAAGATCTCATCTGCGTTGGGGTCTCAGGGAAGGGTTCCTTAAGAATGGCTTCTGTTGACTTCTGCGCAACGGCGAGCTTACCTGGGAGCACTACTTGGCCCAGGTAATCAACGAGCGTTGTGAAGAAGTAACATTTGTCCAGCTTCAAGGTTACCTCTGCTTCGCGCAAAAGTCCCAAGACTTTTTCAACGTGTCTATAGTGTTCTTCAGTTGTCCGGGAGAACACTAGGACATCCTCAAGGTATATCAAACACAACTGCAAACGTACCCCGAGAGGATCATGTCGATTGGTCGTTGGAACGTGGCAGGTGCGTTTTTCAGCCTGAAAGGCAACCGCAAGAAGCTTTACGTCCCCATGTGGGACGTAAAAGCTGTCTTGCCCATGTCTTCTTCGGGTACTGGTATCCGCCAGTAGCCGGAGTTACAATCGATCGTCGTGAAGGTGTTTGCATCGCCCAGAGAGTCGTTGCAATCATCCATGCGCGGCAAGGGGTACGCGTCGGATACCGTCAACTCATTGAGTCGACGGTAGTCGACGCAGAAC
>JAUBNZ010000360.1:0-18098 GCA_032355485.1 Bonnemaisonia californica
GGCGGAGGAGGAGGTGGTGGAGAAGAGCCGCGTGCTTGTCGCGGCGGACGGCTCGCGCTTCCGCGTGGGCGGCAGAAACCCCTACCGCATGAAACCCGTGGACGGGGATGCCGACAGCGTGCTGCCGGAAGTGCACGAGAGGCTGGAGCTGGGGGCGCGCGAGGCCAACATCGCCTTCTTCATGCAGATCTCCGAGTCCAGCCTGCCGCTGCTGCCGCGCCTGCTGGTCATCATGTGGCATCCGCAGAACACCTATCTCATCCACCTGGACATGAAGATCCCGCACGAAATGGCCGATGGCTTTGAGCGCGCCATAGCCGCCAACCCGCGCTTTACAAACATCCACCTGCTGGAACGGGAGCCCATTACTTACAAGGGCGTTTCCATGCTGCTGAACACGCTGTCGGCCATCGAGCAGCTGCTCAGCGTGGCGCAGCCCTGGGATTACTTTATGAACCTCTCGGGCTCCGACTACCCGCTGGTCAACGTGGCGAGCATGCGACGACTGCTGGGCGCGGAGCACATCGTCGACCGCAGCGTTTCCTTTGTGCAAGTGGCAACCAGCAAGGACTTTTGGGACCGCATGCGGCACTCGCGGTTTGATTTCATCTACTACGACACCGCCGTCGGCATGAAGAACATGACGCACGAGTTGCTGCACACCTGGGTGGTGCAGCCGGTGAAAGAAAACGTGGGGGTAGAGTTTCTGCAGGCCGAGGCGTGGATAATCGCGCACCGGAGCTTTGCAGAATTCTCCGTGCGCAGCTCCTTCTCCCGCAAGCTGCTCATCTTGCTGTCGGCCATGCAGGACCCCGAGGAGCACTACTTCCCCATGCTGGCGTGGAACAGCCCGCGGTTCAACAGAACGCTGGCGCACCACGCGTTCCGCGGGATCTTCTGGGACTACAACGGCACGATGAGCGGGCAGCATCCGTACTTTGTGGATGAGGAGGACGAGCGGCTCGGGTACAAGTTCTACGACTCGCACATCCTGACGTCGCAGTGCTGGTTTGCGCGCAAGTTTCAAAAGCCGAACAGCGCCATGATGGACCGCATCGACCGCGAACTCAGCGGGACGCACGCGCGCTCGGACGCCTCCGGCGTGCGCCGCGCCCTCGCCATTGTGCTCAAGTATGTGTCGTGCATTGCGGATATTCGGCCGCAGGAGGCTGAGATCCGCTCGTACAATGTTTGCAGGTAGCGCTACTGCTGTACAGTGATTCGTGTAGATGGAGGGAGGGTTGTAAGATTAGGCTTTTGGATGGCGTTGTGCCAGCTGTAGGGTACGTTGTACGAGGGGTACGTTGTACGAGGGGTACGTTGTACGAGGGGTTCCGCCTAGTGCTTACAGTGTTGTGTACCGGCGCTCTACCGGCGGTTGCGGCACAGAAGTGCCGTCAGGCCATCAGAGCGGTAAAGCAGCTGCGTACAATTGTACGCATAGTGTACAGTACGTTTCAGGCGCGAGATTTGTAGGCGCGGGTACAATTTTGATTAATTTCGATTCAATTTTGATTAATTTCGATCAATTTCGATTCAATTTTGATTAATTTCGATCAATTTCGATTCAATTTTGATTAATTTCGATTCAATTTCGATTCAATATCGATTCAATTTCTCAATCAATCTCGATTCATTTCGATTAAATGTTTTTTAGTTGATAAACTTTGGATGTATTCCATCCAAAAGGTGTACCAGTCCGGTACAAGGCGCATCCAGAGTTTTACAAGTAGATACTGTATCTCACCCGTCGGGGCAATCGTCGATAACGCACACAAACACAAAAACAAACATAACCAAATTACTGCACTTCACTACCAATAAATTCGCGCCATCGCGCCATCGCGCCTCCGCCATCCTCTCCGCCTCCTCCGCCTCCTCCGCCTCCGCCGCGTGCTCCTCCGCCGCGCGCCCCTCCGCCGCCGCCCTACTTGCTGATCACGCTCGACACGACAATGTCGTCCTTGATGCCGGGCCTGGCGGCAGACAGCGGGGCGGCGCCGTGCGCGTGCGCGTGCGCGTGCGCGTGCGCGTGCGCGTGCGCATGCGCGTGCGCGTGCGCATGCGCATTGGGCACGGCACTGGCGGCCTCCCTCTTGCGGCTGTCCTCGTAGGAGCGCGTGCCGTCCCGTCTTCTCTTGCCGGCGGGCAGCGGCGTCTTGCACTGCTGACAGTCCGATCTGCGGATGTGGTTCTCGCCGCCGCACTGCATGCATTCGCGGAACACGCGCGCCCGCCCCTTCTTCGGGTTGCGCAGAAACAACGGCAAGCTTGTTGTGTTGTCGTTACGCCTTCTTCTGCTGCGCGATTGCGACGCAGGCTGCTGCTTAAGGTTTGGCAGCTTGGCGGTGCTGACTGAGGAGGTGATGGGGGCACGCGTGACTTGTACGGTGGGAACCTGGCGGGCCCCTCTGACCGTATGCTCGCGCACGAGGTCGCCGCGCGCCTTCCAGACCATCCTGCCTGTGTGGCTGCCGCCGTCGCTGATGGGGAGGCTGTTGCGGGGGGAGAGATCTGCAGCGGAGACGGGGAGGGACGGGGGTACGTTGCGCAGGCCTCTTACCGTAGTTGTATTTCCAGAGGTGCCCAGGACAACCATGCTGTCGTGTAAAGAGCTGCCAAAACAGTTTTGAACACTGCCGCCTTGATTTGCTGAATTGGCCTGCAAGGCGGGGCTGTTGACGTTCAAGGAGGAGGAGGCGCGCACGTCACCCACGAGTTGCAGCGGCAGCCCGGGATGCTGCTGCAGTTGGTTCTTGGCGGCCAGCGGTTTTCGGATCTGCCGAATGTCCCAGGGCCCCTGGGAACGGAGATACCCCCGGCAGCTAACCCTGGGCAAGGGGTAGCTGCCGACAGCGTCTCCGGCGGGCGGGTTTGCTAACTGCGGGGCAGTGGCGGCGGGGTTGTCCAGGACCCTGACGCCGTTCTGTTGCCTGGGCCAGGGTTTGCTGCCGAGAACGTCCCGGGCGGGCGGGTGGTCGAACTGCGGGGCAGTGGCGGCGGGGTCGTCGACGATCCTAACGCCGTCCTGTTGCATAGACGAGAGTTTTCTCAGCGTATTAAAGACCAGAGAGTGCTGCTGCTGCTGCTGGCTGGGGAGGAGGGGTGGTAGTTGCGACGGGTGGGCGTTTGGACCGGCCATACGCGGCTCTGAGAGGGGCCCAAGGGCGTGTATTGAGATTTGGGACTGCGGCGGCCGCGGCGGCGCGGGGTTGCGCGGCGGGGTCTGCGCAAACGGGGAGGAGTTTTGCGTGAGCGCAGAGGTGCTCTGGAAGCGGGCGGTCGGGTTGCTGGGCGAGGGTAGGTCCAGCGAGGCGATTTGCGAGGACACGTGCGGAAGGTGCAGACTGGAGAGTTGATGCTGCTGGAGCGAGGTTTGCGAAGTCTGGTGCGCGTGGTGTCGGTGATGCTGCGGCTGCGTCGGTTGTTGTTGTTGTTGCAGCGAAGGCGACGAGGCCTGCGGCTGCCCCTGCTGGTGCTGCGGCTGCAAGTGCATTTGGAACTCGTGCTGCTGCTGGGGCGCTTGTCCGTGTTGGCGAGCCCTTTGCTGATGGTGGTGCTGTTGTTGTTGCTGCTGCTGCGTCTGCTGCTGCTGCTGCTGTTACTGCTGCCGCTGCTGCTGCTGATGATGAAGCGAGTGATGCACTGGCAGCAACTGCGAAGCAGGCAGCGCGGCATTCTGCGACAAGCTCTCCGAGTGCGTCTGCGGCAGGTGGCGCTGCGCCCAGACCCTTTCAAATTAAATATTATATTTATTTTATTTATTTTTCTGTTGAAAACATAATTTTATCCGAAACGTTCTGAAAAATAAATTATTTTAATTGCCCGTAAGGGAAATAATTATTTAACATATATTTTTCTGCTTGAGAAAAATATTTGCTCCAATTGACAAATACCTGGCTCTTGTCGGAAAACCTCAATACAGTGGTATTCCTTCTGTGTCACATCCTCAAGCAGGAGCACGGGAGCCTGCGTGGTTCCTTCATTGGAACGACTGATCGGAGGTGAAGACGGTAGTTGCGGCTACATGTCCTGGAACGTGTCACCAAAGTTGCTAGAATGCACACTATGCTTACTGATGTTCGTCTTGGTCCGTCTTGGTCCGTCTCCCGTGTGAGCATGACAGGATGTCTAGCTACCTGAAGTCCAGAATCAATTCTATACTGGCTACTGTCAGTACTGCAGCCATGACCAACTTCCCTACAGATATAAATTCCCCCGCCTTTGGTCTCCTTCGAGATTACAGCCCTTGCGTCCCACATGTTCCGACCCTTCGCGACGAGCTCCAACCTTTCGCGACGAGCTCCAGCCTTTTGCGACGAGCTCCCACTCTTCCGCCCTTCTATCCACGAATCCAACTTACTATAGATCCCAATTAAAGTAAATAGATCAACTACATATGAGCAACGACTTATGTGGTGCCGCATAAATCCTGCACACCCCAAGCGTGTCCTTGTATTTCGACACTCAGGGGGGTTTAAGAGACCGAATTTGGGGTTACTGCTTGAGTTTCGTACGCAAGACCCATTGTTGAATATTGACGTCCAAAAATCCTGCGTCCAGTAAACGTTCAAGTGCTCGTCAAGGTGTGGCTTTCATTGACCCATTGGAAGGATTCTCTTCTGAGCGTCTCACCCCTCTGTCTCAATTACTGGCTTCCCATACGACTCCCTCGCTGCCTGCATATCATTCATTACGCGTTTTCGGTCGTTTTCGTTGACTTCACGATAGTTTTGAACAAGCTTTCGAAGTCAGTGTGCCTGGAAAGTGGTAAATTGTGACCAATGGTGCGTTGAAGTTCTGGCGTCAGCCAGAAGGCATATTCAAATTCGTATACAAATGCGAGTACTTCGGCTCCCCTTACTGATCCTGATACAATTTTGCTCTTATAGGACGAAAAATGCAAGATGTTGCATTTGCCGGATGCGTCGCAAGGTAGCACGATAAATCCTAATTGTGATCGTAATTTGGGTGTGTTGGCGAACGGCGAGTCTGTAAATATTTTCAGCGACAATGAGCTCTTTTCCAAGCGCTACTGTACTGTCCCTCGTTCCGTGCTGGAATTGACCCGCTTGATCACGTTGTTGAGCGCAGTGAAGTCCTTCCGTTCGAACCCAGATTTTGTAACTTGTGTGGCAAGATTCATGGCAGGGGCTATGTCAGGGCGTTTGTGCCAACCACGCTAACTTGTGACGTTTAGATCGACATTTGGGATAGGTAAACTGCTTTTACAACATCGAGACCTTGAGTGCAATTCGTTCTTCTTGTTGCATTAAGTAGCCTCTCTCAAATTGTTCTATTTGGATACCAGCAAAAGGGAAACGATCCATTTAGAGTGCCATTGATTGGAAACGTTCGCCCCTCTTGATTCCTCCTCTAAATTCTTATACCCTGTGCCAATGTTATCATCAACATATGCTCCGGTCATACCTCTGAGTTTGCCATCCACTACCTTAAAGAAAAGAGATAGATCTCTAGAGCATGTTGTCATACGTAGGTCGTGGATCAAGTGGTTTCGAGAATGTTGAATACCAGTAGTCCCCAGAGTCAGATAGACCGTAAAGGGGCTTAAGTAGCTTGAGCAGTTGGTTTGATGCGGGGCGAGAAATTTCTTCGTCGGTTTCACATAAACGTCGCGCGTGAGCTTATCAGCGCTCTTTATGAAAGCTTGGGAAACATCCTGCGATCATAACCGAAACCCGAAAATGGCAGCGATGGCGACCAGGACGCGGATCGAGTCTTGAAGGAGGTTGGTGCTATTGCGTACAAGCAGATTTTTCCAAGTCAGTGTGCCCTTTTACAACGAAACGAGCTTTGTGGATCTCCTCTTCTGTGTCCCCATTTTTAATGGCAAGCACAAAACGACCACAAAAGACATTTGTCTTTTCGGAAACATCTTCCTTGCACAAAATCTCATACGTGTCACGTTCAGCCAACCCGACTAGCTCCAGTGCCTTGACCTGGTCAAACATGCCAGAACTCCGACTGGGATGCAGGTAAGTAAGAGGGTTATGTGATGGACTCCCTCTGACCCTGCTGCGCCATAACATTAGGTCCTTGGCCACTCGGTTCGTTCAGTCCAGCACCATTTAGAACGTAGTTGGACAGTACGATGTGTCGCTCGCGAACTATGCTGGATAGGAATATAGAAGCCGCTTGATGCGTAGGTCCACGGAGATCGAGACGGGGTTTGTTCCTGTCTATTTCCGACCCCTGAGGGTACTGCTCCGGGCAAATTCTTGTTCCAGTTCTTGCTTCCGCTGCCACACCACGTGTGGCTGTTGTACTTGAGGTCAGTGCGCCCAGGATTGGGTATGGCCACGCCCCTCCGAGTAGGGCGGCACATTTTTCATCTTGGTTGAGGTTCTCAAAAGCTGTTTTCCATGCGGGCGAGTACTCAGTGGGGATGAGGCGAGGGAAGTCAGGACGTTCGGAATCCCAAGCTGCGAACTTGAGAAGTAGATGCGGGGCGGTTCCGTGCTCGTCTGCGTCTGTGCAGAAGCACGAGGGGGTTTGCGACATTGGGCTGATTATCTCAAGATTAATCTCCGCCTCTTCGGATAGGAGGTTGGCCTTGTGCAGTCGGGGATAGTCCAGAAGCCGCCAAGGCGTATTTGAATGATGGTGCGCCCACCTGGGATCGAGCTGTAGGGTTATGAAGGAGGTAAGCAGGGGCGTTCCAGCCTTGGAAGAAGCCCATTCGAAGCCCCCGGGTGGTGCTGAGCGGAGATGTTCCCGAACGCATCTTTCGGGTCAGCCTGGTGTGTTCCACGAGATCTATCTAGTCGAACATATGCGACTTATTGGATTCCGGGTGTAGCAGGTCGATCCCGATGTATGTCTTGAACCAATGGGGAATGCAGCTGATGAAATTGTGCTTATGCCTTGACGAACAGCCGCCTCGGGGATGAGGGTTATCGAGTCTGTCGGCTTCCATCAGTGCCGCAGCTCAGCTGTGATCTTTGTCGGCTGCGGCCTACTTCAGAAAAGCCCTGGCCTGGCGCCGGCGACCCAGCGCATATAGGCTCCTCCGACAGGCTTTCAGCCTGCGGACGACTGCTGCGGTGCCTGAGGAGTCCGAGGCATTGTTTTATGGCTGTATCAACTGCTCTCTACAGTGGTAGAGCGGCTGGTGTGTTGTCTAGCCACACATCCGCCCCCCCCAAAGGGCTGTGGTGGTGTGAACAGCGCTAACGACAGCAATTTCAGATCGGGGTGAAAGTCTGCGATCCCTCAGGAAAGAAAGAGAGGGGGACAAGAGGGAGCCCGTTGTCTTGAGCCCTCGGTTCTGTAGTTCAGCTTCACTGGAGAGGTCGTCTTATACCTCAGTACCCAGGTATACGTAGGAGGTAACCCACGGCACCGGGGTGCCGGACAGTCTCACGATGGGTCTGCCGGTGAGAGGTGGGAGCTCTGCCCGGAAGACGGCCATTACACCGCACTTGCGGATCCCGAAGCGCAGGCCGCACAGCTTGTAGCATTTCGATGCTGTCTGCCAGGACGACCACATTATCAGCGATGGGGGAGCCTGCTAGCACTTTCCGTGTCATTGCACCCAGGGTTCCGAGAGGGGTCGGTGCTTGGTTTTCATTGGATGGGTCGAGGGAGGGGACAGTCACTCCGAGCTTCTCATCAATCAGAGGCTCGAGTATGTCGTTGATGTACACATCAAAGTACGTGGGGGAGTCGGTGCTACCTTGAAGCTCCCACACCGCGTACACAAATGGCGGGGCGTTCCCCATCGGGCTTTCGGACGGAGATCAGGTGGTCCCGGAAGACAGATCTGAGTAAGCCAAGGATAGGGCCAGGGAGCCCTTCCCTCCGGAGTTTGTAGATCAGAGCTGCGTGCGGGACACTTTCGTAGGCCTTGCGAATGTCGACGAAGCCCAGGATCGTGGGTTGGCCTTTGTTATGTCGGTGATGGAGGGCCTCTTGGAGCGCGAGCGATTGCTCACCACACTCCCTTCCTTCTCGGGAGCCCAGCTGCTACGGGATAAAGAAGTGGCTTTCTTCGAGGTGAATTTTGGTCCTGGAAATGATGATAGACAGGAGAAGTTTCAGGCCGGTGCACATGAGGGCGATCCCCCGGTGGTCATTAGGGTCGGTGGCCCCGGTCTTCTTAGGGATTGGGACCAGGAGGCTCTGACGCCATTCTGGCCGGATTTCTTCAGCCTGTAGGATTCGGTTCAGGGTTTGAAGAAGGGAGGTCCTCACCACATGTGTGGGGTCTGATTATGGCAGAAGCTTGAAAGCTTCGTAAGGGATCGCATCAGGCACAGGGGCTTTGTTGCGCGGGAGGCGTTGCATGGCTGAATTGAGCTCAGACAGCTCGATGGGCCGACAGAGGGATTCGTTTGTCGGAATAATTTGCGGTCAACGTGCACACCCTCGTTCGATGAGTCGCAGTCACGTGGTGCTGTGAGGGTGGTGCGAGGGCGGGGAAAGAGTTCGGAAGTGGTCCCGCCACACCAGTTGTGCAGCGTTACCCGCTGCCAGATGACCAGTACGTGGGTCTAGGACGAGGTCGGTGCTGCCTGTGGTCCCTATCAGGTCCTTGCGATAGAATCCGGACTGTTTGGCCTTCTTACAGAATTCTCCAGGGGCTGAGATGTAGAGGGAGTGCATGGTGTCCGTCAATGTTTGAAAGGCATCCCGCCTCGCAGCTGCGGTGAGTCTCCTGCAGTCCTCAGCGGCTGCAGTGTATGTGGCAGACAGAGCACGTAAAGTCTCAAGTTCATGTGTGGTGGGCGTGCAACGGGACGCCCCTCTGTCGAATCGCGAGGCGGCCTGGCGGAGTTTCTGTAACGAGCGTCGCCGATTCCACATGCCCGCTTTGGTGGATGGTGTGTCCCAGTACATGGGAGCCCGGAGTCTGCGGGGGTGATCTTGCAGTTAGGTGGGCAGGGAGGCAGAAGTGGAGTCCAATAAAGTGTCCTTCCATCCGCCCCATTCTGGGGTGGTACTGAGGGTTGCAAACATGTTCGTTTCGTGTATGCGCTTAGGTGTGTTGGGATCCTTCCAGAGAGCTCGCGGGATGGTGCGTTTTGGCTTAATCCAACCCATCTCGCAGTCACACTCCTCAATCCTCGGGGAGGGAGGGATGTCGAGGACGTTCATGAGCGGGGAATTGAGGGTCGAGAGCACTGGGAAGTGATCGGGAACGTCAGAGGCGACAGGGCGGATCTGGTGACGGGTTCCTGGCGGTGCAAGGACGTACGAAACCATTTCGTGATCAATAGCTGATGTGGCGCATCCGCTTTGCGGGGAGCACTGAGTGGCAGGGCTGCGAGAGTGAGAGTAACTCCCAAACCGAAGCCCAGCGTCACGAGCGAGTCGGTCAAGCGCTGTTGGGCGGAGCTTTATGCCAAATCGGCTCCATACCGCCTCAGAGGTTTCGGTAAGATCGCCCATCACGACCACCCGGTCTCTTGTTTCGCGTCGTAAGGTTTGAATGGTGTCCTGAAGGCCACGCCGGAACTCCGAACGACGACCGTTAGGAGAGCCGTATAGAGACCCAATAGCGGTTCGGATGCCAGTGGGGGAGGTAATCATAACCCAGATTTGTTCGCCGGGCACGGTGTGTGTGACAGCACAGATTGCGGCGACATCGGAGTGGACGAGAATCGCCGTACCCCACTTCCCGTGCTGCTTCCTCCCTTTTGCTGGGGTTCCGAAACACCTGTACCCAGGGACGGCCAGGTTGTTGAAGTACGGGTGTACAAACGTCTCCTGCAGTGCTAGGAATACTGGGCGGTGGCGCATAACCCATGTCCGGATTCCCGGGAGCGATGCCTTGCCCCCCCCCGGACGTTCCACGAGGCCATTACTGTGGAAGATGTATCCTCTATAGAGGGGAGTGTGCGCGGTAGGTTTTGGGATGACCGGTGGGGGGGGACAGTTCATCAGGTCCCGGGGGATCATGCGCGCTTTGCCGTGGTGGACGGGAGCGTGCATAGCAGGGCACGCCAGTGGGTCTCGTCGTATCCCTGGATGCACAGGTCAAAACGGGATATCCTGGGACGGGTGAAGTGGTCCATGAAGCGGACACTGGCGGAGAGGCCGTCGGAGCGTACTCGTGCCCACAGCGTGGAGAGGCGTGAGAAACCGCATAAGATACCAAAGGTGGAGCACGGTTCCCCAGGGACGATCCGGACACTGTTCCGCGTGTCAGGGCTCTGGAGATATTGGAAGTGCGGTTCGGAGCGGCTTCCACCTGTGGTATCGTTTGGTCGTCGTTGCAGGCGGTAGGGGAAGTTCATCTAGCGATCGGCTGAGTGCTCGGATAGGGCAAGAAGGCGGCGTCCGCGTCAAAGGAGTTACTGCGCCTGCCGAGGGTTCAAAGCTGTTCCCCAGTCTCTATAGGGCACCAACGGTTTTGCGGCGGGCCCTGTTTGCCCCTTTGTCCGACGAGCATCGGAGGGGGAGTTGGGAAGCTGGTTCTTTCGGGCCGCCATGTTAAGGTGATTGCGGTTCTGTACCACTACGATACTCTTGCGGTACCAGTCCTTCGCCTGGGGGGAGGTGGTGGAGTGATGTGAATTCGCCCACTGGGTCTCTGTCTGCTGTAGTTGGAGGATTGCAGTGCGGATGCAGCTCCTGTCGGGCTTCTGGGGCGGTGAGGGCTTCGGGTTGCATCGTGCAAGGTGGGTATTACCCAGCTGCGTGAGTGCGTCGATGAACAACTGGACGGTGTCCAGTGTGGACAGGATTTAGCAGACATCTGTGGCTGCGAAGGAGATTGAGTACACGGCACGCGCGGGGAAGCCTTGGCGCATGCCCCTGCGTAAGCGTCCGACGGGCCGGCGGGGAATACCGCAAAGTAAGTGGCGTGGAGCTTAGCTCGGGACGCTCTCGGGGCGTGACCGACGAGTCCCTTGCGGATGCGTTCAATTCTCTCAGTTTGTGGGGATTTGCACGGTGCGGTTGGGCGTTGGTGCGTCCTCCCGCTTTCTACGCCCACTTGTTCATCTGCAACGTATGGGGTTCCCAAATGGGCCTTCCTGCCCGCGGTCCGGTGGGCCTTCTTCTCCTCCTTGCTCCAGGGTGTATGTCGGGGGAGACGGGAGGGGTGATCGTGGCCAAGGTGGCGGTGCTTCCTCCCCCATAGTTCTCTGGGATTGGAAAGTTGATTCGTGGGTCTTCTGCAGGCAGAGAGGCGTGATCCAGGGGATATCGCTTTTGGGCTGAGAGTGTGGATTGGAGACGAGCTCCTTTTTTGCCGCTTCGGTCAGTGTACTCTCACGGTCAGTGGTTTTGGCTGACGGATTCGGCATGGTTGCGGGAATGACCACCGTCGGTTCTTTGCCCCAGCATAGGATGGCAGGAGCTCTGTTCCTGCTACCTTGTGAGGGGTGTGCGGTAGCCTCTGTCCAGCGTGACTGCGTCCCCGTGGCGGGAGCCATCGCTGGGTAGAGTCTCGTGATAACTATTGCTGGAGCGGGTCTTCCGGAGTCTGTTACCTCACGGAAAGAGCGGGTCATTGGGGCCGGGGCCGTGGCCGCAGATCCCGTTGCCGTCCGTTGCTGCCTTCCCCAAGGGTTATGGCGAGAGCTGGGGGCTGGACGCGGGTGGTCTGAGTTCGAGGGTCGCGTGGGGACAGATGTGGTGGTGCCGGTCGGCACGCTCGATGCGGCCCCGCACGCCGAAGTGTGGTTCATCAGGGGTTGGGCTGTCTGGGAGTCTCCCTTGCGGGTGCGTTCGGCCTCTTCCAAAATTTGGACCCGAGCGATAAGAGCATCGATCGCCCTCTGTTGTTCCTTGGAGTGCTTCTCAGCCGCTTGAAGTCGCCGATTCATGGTGTAAAAGGTGGCCTGGTGCGCGACGTTGAGGGTCTTTGGGCGACGCAGGGCACGTGCTGTGCGGAGAGGGGTGTGCACTCCAAGAGGGGAAGCGCGAAGGGAGATGCTTCCAGACGAAGAACCATTGCGGGCGAGGGGGAGTTCTCGTGCCACCGAGGCATTGGCGCAGGCCGGCGCGGTAACGGCCTTGGTGGGCGTTCAGGTTGGCGTGATCTCCATGAGCGACACGACCGAGCTGGAAGGTGGCGAATGCGAGATGTCGAAGACTTCCGGTGGGGGGTGTTGGGCGCTCAGAACAGTCAATATTGCTGAGGTCCGGATTGGTATGCCCGTCACCGTATCCAGGGGGCGCAGAGTGTGGGAGGCCATCCTGGGTGCAGGCCCGGTAAAATTACGGAACTATTAATCACCGAGGTGCAAGGGGAGAGCTGGGATACAGTGCCAGCTCCGGTCCCCTTGGCGAGACGGACAGAATATGAGGTCGAACCAGACCGCACAGAGCTAGCCCGGCCGTTCCTTGCCGATTCGCACCGGACCGGCGTCAAAACACGCGCAGTCGGCGCGCGCGGCAAATTTCGCAGTTTGAAGCTGATCGGGATGAGTTTCAGCGCGCTAGAGGGAAAAACGAAAAAAAGCGAAAGTCTCTACCTTGTTCCGGTGGCATGGAGAAAACGTGGGTTATGTTGAAGTGCTTCTCCTTTTTGTCACAATTAACATACACTTTCTTTTCCATAATGCGAACGACTTTGCGTGGCCACATCCGTCGGTTTCCCATCTCGCGGGGAGACTAGCACTTCATCTCTAGGCTTAATGTCGTATCGCGTCACTGGGGGTAGTTTGGACCGCAGTGCTTGTTTGATGCGAAGTTCTGCAGTTATGGTATCCATCTACCTCTTCGCGGTTTCAAGTGTTGCCATTCGTTCGCGCTGTGCAGGGAATTGGGCGTTCACAATTGGAAGGGCAAGATCCACCCCATATACGAGCCGCGATGGTACATGGACACTAGGTCCCAGTGTATCGTTTGCAGCCTTTACCGCTAAGCTTAAGGAAATTTCTGGATCGAGGCGAGGGTACTGAGATCGAATGACTCTGAAGACGCGTCTGAGGGGGGCGTGGTAACGCACGGTGGTGACGTCATCCCAAAACTTTGAAGAGAAGACGGAACCATGGTCATCTCGGATGCTGTTGGGCATACCCACATAGACAGTAACCCGGGCTTCTAAATATGCATCCCAGATATGACGAGCTGATAAGCGTTTAGGGAGCCCGGTTTTCTGGTGTCCAGTCTGTGTGTCAACAATATAGATGACGGGATTCCCACCGATCCAAAAAGGCCAATTGTTACTTCATGGATGAAAATGACCTCGTCGGAGGGCACTGAGACGCGGAATCAATATGGTCAAATCCCAAATCACTTACATCCCTTGCATTTATTCACAATGTCCGGGATGGCTTTGAGAGTACCTGCGTTGAATCCGTCCGGCGTGCCTCGTTTCAAGAGATTAAGCAACTTCTGCGCTGATGGATGGAAAAAGTGAAGGTGTAGTCTCTCAAGCTCAGTCCTTGTATGTAGCACCTCCTTTACGTCCAATTTGATGAACAAATGACCGTGTGTTCGGACGATTGGGATTGTCCAACCTCCCAGCTTACTGACTAAAAGGTTGCCAACATTGTCTACTACGAGTTCGGTTTTTGTCCATAAGTCGAGTCCGATTAACAACCGAACTGTAGTACCCAGACATACGCGGCTGGCGATACTGGGCCCAGCGCCGTGGTAACCTCAGGTGCGCATGGCTCTGGGGTGCGGCAGCAAAAGTTATGCACCCCCGAGCTGTACGTCTCTGAAGGGGTGCTAGATTATTCATTTGTTCCCACGGACACACGTGCACCTTACAGTGCACGCGTGCCCGGATCGGGGACTTACAGGCCAGAACGGCACGGACTGCCGGAATCTGGATTCCCCCGCGCCCACGTGTACCCCGTTGGGTACACGTGTGTGCGTGGAGGCAGGGAGGCTTACAGTGCTGAGCCCAGAGAGGCACATTAGTGCCCCAGAGCCAGTACAGCGGGACCTGAGCTCCCATAACCGAATCTGCCACAACTGCCAATGAGCTACCACAATCGTCTGCAGCGCCCATTACAGTACCGCCGGCCGACCCCTGGCGGGGCGGCCCGCATAGCCAACCACCTGCCACCCCCTACAGGGCGGCGGCGGAGGGTGGGGCGTGCAGCTCTCTGTATGCCATGTATACAGATTGCGTAGCCACACCAACCAGGGCGGTAAAAGTGGCCTAATTTATGTAGTTATTTAATAGTGTAATCAAAGGGATGTATAATGGTATTTAAGGGATTAGCTAATGGCTATCCTAACAACTAAAGAGTCAGCGAAGACCTCCCCTTTCAAATTACAACTCACTTGTGGAAAAGCACGCCTCGCGCCGTTCTCGACTACTTTCTTCTAGTAGGAAGGCGTCGGTTCGGTTCGCAATAGCGTGGTTCAACATCGCCCTCACTGCCGTACAACCGCCTCCATCAGCCATTTGCGTGACGCATCACACGTGGTGCGCCGTTAGCTTACATCCGTCGTATACTCCCCTTACCCCCGGCACGACCACACCCGTGGCAATGCCTCGTGAACACCAACGCGACCTACCTTTCCTCTAGAGGGAAAGGCACGCCGGTGGGCGATCCAGAGCAGCGCTCCACGGACCCCTTCGCCACGACCGTTGGCGGCCGTAGTCGAGTGGGATCCACCTCGAGCACTCTGACTCACCCTCGGGGACAAGCCAGAGTGGCGAAAAGCAACTTTAGTACTTCCTAGCCCGGAAACGAAAGTAAATACTTCGCTCCCGCCTCACCGCTACGGGATACATGGAAAGAGTATCCGGAGGGTGCCAAGGCGCTTTCTGTAAATACTACAGTGGTCTCCCGACCTAGAACTTCAAAATTTTGGAAGTTCTGAGACTGAGTAAAATGCCCCCTCGAAGAGACGCCGAGGCCCCAGGCGACTGGCAAGCTACGCTTGACAGCCGTCTGAAGGCACTCGGCACAAAAATGGTGGATGACCTCTTTGATAATCTCAACGAGGTCATTCAAGAAAAAATGGCAGCTCTCCAAGAGCACTATGACATAAAGCTGAACTGTGTCTCGAGGGGGATGCTCGAAGATATTTTAATAGGGCTCCGACAGGACGTGATGAACGAAGCGGAAGCTTCATTCAGCCAACGTGCCTGGACACCCTATCGGAAGCGCTGGGGAAACGACACGCTTCTCCAGACCCTTCAGGCGGAAGTGCTCCGCCTCCAAATCCGCGACGTCAGTACGCAAGCTGACAGGGCCCCAGTGGCCAAACATCAGTTGGATAATGCCGAGACCATCATTGGGCGATTGTCCCAGCAAGTAAACAACTTAGCTGGGAATATATTAACGGACCCCGTGCAGGCTCAGAAGAGCGCAAACGCGGGCTCAGCGGCGCATCGCGGTGAGGACTTTGAGTCCCCACCACCAGAACCTTTCGCTCCCGGACCACAGGCAGCCGAAGGGGCGCCCGTGGATGGAGACAATGCAATCGGACCGCTGGAACCAGGTCTTCAGATCCTGAAGACCAGGGAACTAGCGTTTGATCAGGTGATGTCCTACAGGCTTTACCTCCTGCAGGATATTCGAACCCAAGTGATACCCTCGGACTTGGGGCGGCTTGGAAATCTCGCTAAAAAATCCGAGAATTCAACCAAAGCCTCCAAGAATTCGATAGCCGAGACGCCATCGAAGTCCTGAGGTTCCTGGGTGAATTCCACGATGACTGTGACGCCACAGGCATACATGAAGGTGCGGCGGTCAAGTAGTTACCATGGTTTCTCCGGGGAGAAGCCAAGGCACACTTGATCGCTGCGCAACGAGACCACACGCTGTTCGAAGGTCGGCGACGTGAGCGAAGCTGGGCCCACGCCGTCAACACACTCTCCTTGCGCGTTACTCGACGGAAGATATTCTCTCCGCTGCGTATGACGATGATACAAGAGCGAAGCAGTTGGACGACGAAGAGGAGTCGCTGTTTGCAGATCGCTCGCAAGCAGCGGCCCTCCGTTTCGCCATCGTATTCCGCGAACGGGATCTGGTGAATTACTTCATGAAAGGACTTCATCCAGGTATCCGTTGGGCTGTTACCGTGTCTGTGTCGCGGACGGACGAACAACATTTGCAAGTTGTTCGCCACGTCGCGCAAGCACATGGTGATACATTCCGCGCGGTGAGCAACCGCCCACAGAAACCTCGTCTCGCCCATACCCGGGAAGCGGCGAGACTGAAGGCCCTCTTGTTGCAGCAACAGAAACACCCACGTCCACAATCGGACTCCACGTCAGAGTTCGACTTCCTCGACACGCAAGGGCTGAGTGATCTTACAGCGATTCTGATGATGGGTGAGGTTGACTCTTTAGCCAACCTCCCCTCACCACCATCATCCGCCACCGTGAACAAGTCCCTCGACATCTCTGGTCAAGGCAACTCAATCGCGGGGCTGAACGACGAGAAGATTGAATTGGCGCAGAAACTGCTCCCCAACTGTCCCGTCAACTGGGCGTGCAACGGGTGCAGGAAGCCAGGGCACATCCTCTACAACTGCCCGTACCTGCCATATCAGGTGCGGATGTTCTTCGGCTTCCAGAATTACCTGTTCCAGCAACAACCGGAACAGGTTCTCCGGAGAAGTCAGAGACGCAGGACGCAGTCCCGCGTCTCTTTTAAGACACAGCCCTCTTTCCCTTCCGCCCAACCGAAGATGAATGCGGCGGAGGACCCCTTCCGGGGCCCTTCCCCAACAATTCTCTAACGACCCGAGGCTTCCACGGGCCGACGAGCAGTTAATTTCGTCGGTCCGCAGGGAACTCCGGTCCACGCGAGTGAATACGTTCGAAATCGCGTTCCATCCCTTTCATCCTAACTGAGAGCCACTCCCGTCGCACCACTGGGGAGCGAAGAGGAGGACTCAAACTCATCCTCGGAAATCTAACGGCGGGGAGCGCCAATTCACAGCCCTCTACGCGCAAAGTTGCAACCATTAAGCAACCCCCGAGTCCGCGAACGACTGCACACCGACACTTCCCCCGAAGGAAGTGCCGGCGTGCGTCGACGCAACCCAAGCCCAACCAAAAGCGGATTTCAAATCCGCTCCATCTCGCCATGTCATCTGCCTGATGAAGGCGACGCACTACGTAGTGCTGGGTTCAATGGGACCTAACCCAGCATATACTTACGCCCAATACGCATCGTTGTCGCCACAGGCTCCAGGCCCTCCGTCGTACACAAATCCGAGATTTCCATTGGATGGGAGAAGCTCGTAGAAACGAACGTAGACGACCCGGGATTGGCGGATGCGAACAGAAATCCCTTTAGGATTACCGACCGCATCCGATTAGTGCTTAGTTTGGGCAATAAACGCGTGTTAACTTGTGTTTATGTTGCGCCCAACCTAGCAGTACCGCTCATCCTGTGGACAGTTGTCATGAGCTCTCATGTTCGTGCCATCGGCCCCATGGAGCATTAAATTGAAATTTGAAAGGGAGGGAGGATTGCGATCATGTCCTCCCACAACACACCCTACCCCGACCCCAAGGGAAATGGAGCCCACCCGACGCAACCTAAAAACTGAAGGCCGGGCTGGATGAGCCGAAAGATCCTCCAAAGGTGCGTACATCCCCCGAACTAGCCGCCAACTCGGAGCGGTTACCTCAGGGTATCACGATACCTGCCCACTCACAGATGGCTGTAAAGTTCAACTGTGAAGGGACAGGCTTGTGTTACCTTGAACTAAATGACGTCCTCTACCAGAGGCGTCCATTTCGGCTGAAGAATGGGTCTGTGGGTTAGTTGGCGGCGAAGACTTTGTAGTACCATGATTTGGTGCGTTTTGGTGGCCAAAATTTATTGGTCGTCGCTCTCGAATTGAGAGCCAAGAAATTCGGAAATTCCAAAAATCCAAGAATTCATCGGCCACGAAGGGTGGCCAAAATAACACACGTGTACCACACCACACTCTCAGTGGCGCGCCCATTGACACTGTACACTCCCTCGACGTATAAACTACCCTCTCAAGTGTACATCCTTTCGAGTGTCAGCCTCTGTGACACTGACACTGCCAAAAGAGGAGTTTCAAGATATTTGTCCTAAACATTACAGTCGATGTGCACCTCGCCATTAGAGGAGCCAAAGGGACTTTACTGATAATCCTATTTTAGCATTATAATTACGTAGCAGCGACGAGCTACGATTCTACTATATGGGCACCCCGACTAGCGGGGT
>JAUBNZ010000361.1:0-18093 GCA_032355485.1 Bonnemaisonia californica
TGACACTATGGGGGGTGGTACAGTGTAGAGGGCTTACACCTAGTTGGTGTCAGTGTCACAGAGGGGTGACACTATCAAGGAGACTTAAAATACGTGCAAATTGGATTTACATGGCCAAAGAGGTGATCAAGACTGTAGTGCGAATGCTAATTTGCAACTTTGTGCCCAAACTGTAATGGCTGACCGCTTCCAGTTGCCGCCTCAAAATTCCAAACCTCCAAAGGTTGCATATCACTTCCCTCGAATGGGTGGAATGACCGCCAAGTCTCTACACGTGGGATATAGCTGACAATGTACCCGTTCGCGTCATATGGCATCAGTGGAGGTGTACACCATAAAGGTGTACGAACCTATAACACCCCACCATCCAACTGTAAGCACCGGGAAAAGGTACCCGATCAGGGAATGCGAAGTGTCTCTACCCCTTCCACCGTCAGGAAGTAGCGCTTATAACAGCTGTACCCAGCCCGACAGTGCCAGTATCAGACTACGGATATGCGGCGTACGTCGTCAGCGAAGAGATCCAGTAATGTTATTCTTAATTACTTAGATCACGTACGACTACGAATAAGTATAAGGGAACTCTGAATCGTAGAGTGGACCCTGAGAAGAGGGCCCAGAGGAGCTCCCCAACTCTCCCATTTCTAAAACACAAGACATTATTTTACGCCCTCTAAGTTAAGGTAGAAATTAGTGCAACGATTGGCGCTCTTCAAATCTAGGGAGGAAAAGGATTTTGATAGAAATCTGGCTCTATGTTGCCCGCGTAGTGCTGAACCCACTAAATTGAGGTATCAGTCTACCTTTTGGTTATTCAAAAACCGCGAAGGTGATACCTCCAGCCCTTGGAACCCCTCCGGCTACACGGATAGTTCCTTGACTACTCTAGGCCTCAGGTCACTCCTCCTCAAAGAGAAAGTGCCAGATCCTTCTTTGCGTTCTGTCCCAACATCGGAGCTCACCGAATAAATTTATCCACGCAGCTCTAAGTCCTGTTAATTCCCCCTGATCTCCAGAACCCCCTTCCTTTGGGGTCTCTCTTTGTGAAATTCCTATCCTTCCTTAAGGATATAACCTCCTTTCCGAGAGGAGTCGGCGGACATTACACTAACCTAAGTCTACTTGCCTGGTTTGACAGGGGGACTATCCTTTGCTACTGTAGCTCAGCTCATGGCAACAGTTAAGAGATCCCTGCTTTCGTTCTGATATGCCACATTTCGTGATTCTAGAGAGGTTATGGCAGCTAATACTTTCTTTTCAATTTATACAACTCCAGTGGGGATTGTAGAGATTTTTGTCCCGCTGGATGACCATAAATCCCTATGCTACACAAAGTTTCGAATGTTCCACAAAGTTTCGAATGTAGTTGGCCAAAGTTCCATAGGGAGAGGTACAGCTGCTCCCAAGTTGTTCGTGGGACATCAGTCAAGGTGTTCCCTTAAAATCACAGCTTAAATCAAGCTTGTTGAACGTTACACCTATTGTTCTCAGACAACTGTACTGTAATAAAATGTATTCGATATTGAATAATATGCAATAATTTTTCCTGCACGACTCTTCTTCCAGTTAACTAACGAAAGCCTTCGTAAATCATTTTTTCTGGAACTGAATACTTCTATCCCATGGTTTCTATGTTTGCTCTATCTTCTGGGAGTCAGATTGAAGTTGAATGGAGTGTTCGAGCCGGAAAGATACGTCAAATGCATCGGTGGGCGGCATCACTTAAATCATTCGTCCACACTTATTCCATTCGAAACAGCCTGTTGCGAGTGGAATATGTGTGGAAGAATGTCGGACCTGAGGTCCGACTCACCCAATGTTTGTCTTCTGGTGGAATATGCAGTATCTATTAAGTTTGCCTCAGGGACATCTCGTTTGAATGTCGTGCATGCAGGATTTCTGAAACATCCGTTGTAATGGGAAAGACTTCCGCGACTCCATACTGAAGAATATGGGGTGTACTGCTCCATTACATCTGTCCAATCGAGGCGAAAAATTGGAACCCATCCTTACCACGACGGGCAGGCAAAAATTGAAGCAGGATATGCAGTGTATCGGATAATTGATTAAGTATGAAGAAGAAATGGAGAATGTGAAGCACGTTTGTGGGGATTTTGGATGTCAGGATGCATTGTCTTGAAGTCACCAATACAACTACAAGCTTTGTTCAGGATATGAAATCGTCTTCAATATAACTCCTCACAACAGCCTGCACCTATCTATCGCAACAAATCGGTCTGGAGTCGGGCAAGCATGTTGTTACTGGAACGAGAAATAAAGAATACAGGAATAGCTCTCAATAGTGGGCAAAACGATGTTTCAAGATGAAGGCATAATGCTCTTTCGCAGAGTTCTCAAGTATCGCTATCTGCATGAATGCAAGAGGTTTCTAATTCCATTGGTTTAGCCGTCATTCCATGAGACGCAATTTCCATTCACTTTAGCAGGATCAATTGAGATTATGTTTCACTCCTTCACTTCTGGATGCAAAACGTTTTTCAAAGATTCCATAACCTCGGCGGAAACTTTGTAGGTGAAAGATATGCCTGCAGAGGGTGGAGTAGGGTATTCAATGCTCTGTGTCATTGGTACGCACCTGCAGCAACAGCCGAAAAGACGACGAATCTCGAATCTCGATGCTACAGCAATTGGCGTGGGATCCTGAGATTTCCGAAAACATTGCACAGAGCATTCAGCAGTCTTACTGTGCTCATAGGAAACTGGCAAGAATATGGCTACACGAACGATTCATTGGTCCACTCCCTGCGGTCCACGTTGATGTCTGCAGCGGAGCTCACAGAATTGTGTAACTTCCAAATACAAGGAAAGGGCTAAGGAGAAGCACTTGTCCAACATGGATGGAATAAATTGCAATGTACTACATCGGAAACCTCATTCCAACCCTTTGACAGTTCAAATCTTTTCGGCAATATCAGTCTGCATATATATATTACTGTTTATTAGCAATTATAGAAGCTGTAGCGAAGTAATGGTTTTAGAGGCTAATTTGGTCGAAGAGCAACTGCCTATATTACTTGAGGCGGGAAACTCTTCCGATTAATCCTACGACGTATAATATTATGGTTCTTTAAACGAATACGGCAATGGACTTAATGGAGCTCACAACAATAAATCAACACGCTTCTAGATTTTGTCTTTCTGTCTTTCAGGTACTCTATCGACCATGATACACTGCTACTTTTTCAATTCCTTCCCTATCACTATCTTCACAGTGCCCATCATTCCCAAGTCCGCCAGGACAAATATCTTAGTCTGAATGGAACACGTGAAGTTCGTAAAACTCACCGATACTCATTCAGAATACCTCTTTATCAAATAACCATGCCACCACGGGTTCTCCAGGCATGAGATCCACTCCAAGGTGTCTATTTCGGCCTCTGTTAATTCAGTGTCAACCGGCCCTTCCATCACATTGCTCATCACAAACTCTCGGAAACACATTGCCAACACCTACACCAATTCAGCGCATTTTTCGAAAATCGCGACAATGAATCACAGTCTGCAAAATGGAAAATATGAAGTGAAAGTTTAACGCTGCTTCTATCAAGTGCATGCTTCGTTTTAGACCCCCTCTTGTTTTTGGGGGTCAATTTCCACCTCATTCCATACGGAAATAATCAAGTCCTGCTTCTACTTTCCCAAATAAAGAACTGGGCCTCACTAGTACTATCCGTAGCCCTCAACTGGGATGGTCTCTGAAATTTCGCCTGGGAGGCTACTTGTGCAACTTCAGAGATTGAGTCCAGTAAATTGCTAGAGGGGTGGATAGACGAAATGATGTCATTGAATTCATTTGTTATAAGGAATTCACAGTCGGTAACGAAACGTTTCCTCGAGACGTGGAGATAATTGTTCAGAACCCTTATGACTTTACCAAACGCCGTTTCGGATAAAAAAGTCCTTTGCGGCACGACTCAGCTTATTATCATCGGTAACGAGCCGAACGCGCTTGTCCCTCTTGCCTGCTGTATCCTGCCATCCTCCAGTCTGGGTAGCCCCTCCGTCCCATTCACTGCTTCCGGAGTTCGTGCTTTCCAGACGAACAAACGCATCTGCCATTCCTTGATTCCACATGCGATAATAATTGTTTCAGCAACATATGCTTCACCAGTTTCCTTCCTTATACCAGTTTTCATGTTGTTCGATTCCTGCCTAGACCTTGATTGCATATCACCAACGTCTGTAGACAGATGATGAGGAGTAGCAGGTTTTCTAATGTATACATCTCTAGTAAGAGATGCAGCCAAACGTTTAGGCACCTCTTTGTGCTTCTGTCCACATTCAGAGGTGAACACTCTCTTCTTATCAGAAATATGCTTTGAATACATCATTGCAACCAGAAACATGGAACAGCGACCCACAGCTAGACAATTCTCCCAGATATTGTCAAAGAATGATGAAACTGATACAGCGCACCCATGGTGAATGGCTCCATGGTTGAAAAATACGTAGCTTGATGCGTGATTAGAAGGCACACACTGTTCTTCTCTGTAACAATCTTCTTCCTGGAGCTCTTCACATCTTTCATTACACTACACAGAAGCTCTGTAGCATTTCCAATCTCCGGAGACAGGGCCTTATTTTATTTCCGAAGAGCATCCAAACTAATCTTCAGGTCCGTGCGTACCGACTCAGCGTTTTTTAAATCGACGTTTCCATTCGATGAAATTTCGCTTTCATCACATCTTCCAATTGCTTTAAATGCTTGCTCACCATCAAACCAACAGACCAGGATGTGGCAGATGATTAGGGCGTATCATCACTGCCCCGAATTGATTGCATAATGCCTTTTGAATTATCCCAGCTCGACAAATGATTGCTTACGTGATCCAAGCTTTCGGCAGGCTCTGCCCAAAGAAATGATTGGGGACTATAGTATTATGCAACATCTGGAGAAACGTGGTTGCGTCTACAGTTCTTACTTTCCTCTCCGTAGCAGCACTGCAAGAGGGTGGTACAGCGATTCTTCCCTGCAGTTGAAGACAAGAGACACCCAAGGGGTTTGGGAGACCAGAGTATCCTTTCCCTGTGCTGAGGGGATACTCGTGATTGTGAAAGTACTGGGGAACGCCAGTGAAAGGTATCTCCACCTGTTGGCTGCAAAGGTGGAGGGCTCATAGGGTGGGCTTTCCGTACCCTCCCAGGAAATCCGGTGTGGATGACCGATAAGATGAGGGACGTCTCATACAGGGGGCGATTCCAAGGAATGGGGTCCGACGGAAGGAAACAGGAACCACTCAAACTATCGTGCTGGTTTTTGCTAACCTATACTGTTTCTGCCCTTAACTTTGGTAGAACGCGAGTATAGGCCCAAACTCTGTTCCTCAACGGGCCGTAAGACTGTGGAGATGACAGGAGGATGAAAGTTCTAGAGACATACAGGAAGGCTTTCCCGGCGTGGGGAAGGTTGAAGGTCGAAAAGGTGGGAGTAGAGCACGCTGTTGTCGAACTCATGTGTCTGACCTAGCCTGGCTTTCCCTCCTGGAGGGGACAAAGCAGAGCTGAGGAGCAGAAACGGTTACTGCCGGGTCTTTATACCGAGAAGTAGCCGAGCAGCTGGAAACTTGTAAGGAAAGCCTGTCCTGTAAACGTGTTGAACTCGAGATTGAGTCGTCTCGTTTACGGAAGCGACTGTGGAACGTGTCAAATGTGGACGGAACCCGAGGACTGAGGGTCAACGGAAGGGCTAACGTAGCCCGTTTCTACAGGCTTCTTGGATAGAGCGTGCAAGTAGGGGCGGAAGTTGCGGTTCACCCCAAGGTTGAGAAGCAAGGAGGACGCCTCACGTAATTGTTTGTTCTTTGGGCCACATCAATAAGCGGAGTCGTATTAATACTCATTCTTAGAAAATTATTCTCTCTATAATAATGAATATAATGAAAGTTATAAATTGGCGCCATAAGCCAATCAGCGGGCTTCCCTGGAGCCCGCTGATTATCATTGGCTGCCAGGGGATTCTTAGGTGCCCTTCTCTCGGACTTCCGAGTTAATCATTAGTTAATAAACAAGTCACCTAGGGGGCCTTCGGCCCCGCATTTCTTTGCAGCCCTGCTTTTGTGTTCCACGCCCCTTCGGAAGCCGAAGTCCTGCATGGGCGAATTGGGCCAGAGGGGGGATGCCGAAGGCTCCATCCTTCCAGAAAACAGTACATACTAATAAAACAGTAGCACTAGGTGTTACAATTTATATTAGCACTTACAATAGTAATAGTAGTAGTAGTTAGTTCATATAGCACTTACTAGTAGTAGTACATTAATAGTAGTAATATTAAGGTTTTTGGATAGCCGAAATGTAGGGAGGCGGTTTGACACAGATAACAACACCTCTGGAAGCATGCAACTATCCAGAAGTGCGTCATATGTCTCCTAGCGGTACTGTACTGATGAGCTGCTTCTCAGGAGGCCAAAAAGATATTGAAGTTTGCTGCTGCTGATTTTTCTACTGGGCGGAATTGGGCGCGCATGCTAGAAATTTTGGAAAAAGATTAATTTGTGCAGAAGCGCCTCCCCTTCAGGACTCATAATTAGTACAATCATTGCATAGAGGTGATAGCCAAACATTTACATCACCATTGGGGGTGGCAGTTGTGATAGATAAAGGCTTGCCTAAATTTAGAAATTAACACTACCCTAATATCGGGTAGGTTAAAGGGCGGCTGACACCCCATCTCGAAAAATGGGGCTCTGCAGTAGCCCGGAAGTTTTACGCCAATCAGGATATTCTGAGTAGACACCATCTGCAGTGGGATGGTGGTATTTAGTGCCATTAACCCACAGGATTACCGACAGTGCTGACTGAAGTGGGTAAACTTGATACACCGCTCCCTATACAAGGAGGGGAGGATAATACAGTACTGAAGTCCTTTCGGTTAATGAATGGTTACGTATTCATTATTACCGAAATTTTATCCCTAAGGCTGCACCCTGTAGTGGAGTTATCATATATCTTCAGTATCAGTATAACCCATTGGTTGCTGACAGGGTTTAAAGAAGAGTTTACACTTGGTACACCTCTCCCTATTTCAAGGAGGGGTGATTTCTTACAGTAGTGCCGTCCTTTCCGTTAGTGGTTCACGTTTCCAAAATTCTATCCCTGGTATTCGGGGATAGGACGTATTGGACCGACACCCTCTAACAGTGGGATGTAATGAAACATTCTGTGGTGCCGGCTAATTGTTTCCTTAATTTGGGCCAAACCCCTTATTTTCTCTCCCCAATTTTGTGATGATTACCGCGTCCAGCGGTGGTGAGAGAGCACGGTTGGAGATGTACAGTTCGCTAGCCCCAATGGCGAGAGAACATCTTCAGGCCATCTCATGACCCCTCTCTTCCACCAACCAACCCGGCAGCTAATTGGGATGGTGGAAGAGAAAAGCGACCCTTCCGGGGGGAAGGTCACCCTGGTCCAACTAGTACCCCCTCCGGGTTGCACAGGGACGTAATAGTGATATTCACTACAACTTATAGTTTATAGAACTCTCTATACTAATAATCTGTAATAAATGTTCGTTACTTAGAGTACGTCTCGTAAGATTCAGGTACTTCCAAACAGACAGTTTGCTCTAAAAGTTTAAATATGTATCTCATCTGTTGGGTACTCTCCCCAGGATATCACGGATTCACACTCGAAATTTTCGTTCTACACTTTCAAGCCTAAGCAAATCAGGATTTACGCATATGAGTAGTACTACGGGACATCCACGTGCATGTATCCGGTAACACATGCGATTTTCAGCCAGCCATTTATTTAGGCGGAACTCTTTTCATTATACACCACGCTATAATATGAGAACTGCTCATCAACAAACCGTGCTCCCAGACAGTGTTTTCTACATTCTGGAGACAGGAAAACACTGCGTTGAAGAGGTACCTCAAAGCAATACATGCATGCAGTACAATTTCACTGCCTCAATCACCACTAGCCTCCTCCTAGCTCCACTCTCCTGAACCACCTGTTGAATACTGCATATTGCGCTTAAAAAGACATTGAACTCTACTGTTTCTGTGCACAATCCGCTTACAGTTGGTACAGACAACATTTAGCTCATACCAGGCCGTGAAAACTACCGTATCGGAGGACATCCGCAATTTATGAAGGGGGTACACCATAATCAAATACCCCAGACATCGATCCGTGCTGTCTACAGAAGCTATCTCCAAAATCCGTGAAGTACAGTGCAAATAACTGTCAGGACTTTGGAATTGTACTGTCCCAAACAGTAGGTCGGAAAGCAGTTCATTTTACTATCTGAAATAGTGTTTGTTGCAGGTTTTTCAGAGTACTGAAATGTTGGACGGTTCGCCCCGTTTTGGCGTCAAGAGCGGCGCTGTTTCATGCCTCGATTATTGCTATTTTTGGTCACCATCGGTTTCTCGGTGCGGGAGCTTCTGCACAAATTCTAAAACTTCTTCAGGAGGCTGCAATATGGGAGCAGGTCAGCAAGATCCAAATTTTAAGAAATTTGGGGGGCTGGAGCGAACAACAGTCCTGTAAGGAGCTTTTGGAAAAGCTCCCCCAAAAAGAGTTAGAGCAATCTCTAGCGTACGAATGAATGTATTTCTATCGACACTCATGAATATAGATACAACGTTGGAACCTTAACGTACAGCGAGATTAATGCTTCGATTTCGTCAATTTCCCATCATCTCCAGGGGATAAGGAGAATGTGACGAAATCTTATTTTCAATGAGGTGTTAATATTTTTGGATACATGCAGAGTCAAAGAGGCCTATAGACTAAAGCCGAAACCTTGTGCGGGGAAAACACTGGAAAATCATCGAAACCGAGATATTTTTCCGTTTAATCAACATGTGACCCAATCGCCTGTAGTTCCATTATGAGGCCTAGAATAGCACCATTATAGAAAGAACGCATCCATAGATGCCCAGGGAACGTTTCCGCCAGAAGAATGTGAGCCACCGATTGACGAATGTCTAAAATCATCACATACAACGAAAATTTGGAGATGTTTTAACCGCCCCAGATTTCCAAACTGGCATATCTACAGGACCCTGCCAGCATTTATATTATAGTTTCTCACCGATAAGTCTAGCTGACTAATAATATATGGCTTTGTTGAAGGCTGTCGCCCATCTCTTTACGAATAGCCGGTAGTGCAACCGAAGTTTCGTCCCCGGGTCTCCTCTGCCATCACCATAGTTGGTGCATCTTGAAGATAATTTCCTTGGTACGCTTGAACGCCACGCGCGCGCGCTTCGGCATGCCTGCCCATAGCCAAAGTAGGTTGAATAGTGTAGAAATTTAGCCTTCCAACATCTGACCCTGTGCATTACTACAGTTTTGAACCGTATGTGTTTGCTCCGCTATGGTTCTTCGACAGGTTTCGATAAAGTAAATACGGTCTACTATTTTTTGACAATCCGTCTATTCGGTAATCTGACATGTCCATGTGCATCACGTAATCAAAATCATTCATATACTTAAATAATATTAAGAAAATAGGTAAAACGTTACTGGCTGTCCCCGTAGCACAATTCCTTTTACTTCCATTGGAGCACGTAAATTCCAAATAAGATGGGTTTTATGAAGTCACTCAGATACCTGTATTTTCACGGATATTTTGCATGAGAAGTGGATTGGCTGACTGGTAGTTCATAGTAAACGCCCAGCCTACTCTGGTCCATCTTTATAGATGTTTGTACTGTTGGGGAAACTTCAGTAGATCCAAGTGTGAACAATATTAACCAGAATCCAAAACAAATTGGGCCAATGACGTGTAAAATCAGAATACCAGTACAACGGCGTTCAACCAAGTGATTACGTTTCGATCATCTTCAACACCTCTCCAGTATGATGCTGAGTTTTTCAATGTCTGACTGTCAACTGATTGCATAAATACTTTGGAGTAGATTGATTGCATTAAAAAATGGGTTTTGGATTGAATATACTTCTGTTGTACGGTATGATATGACGAGCAAAGATTCCGCTATGTACGAACTATCTCAATGGGTGCGGGGAACGGCTGCTCTACCTCTTACAGGGAAAGAGTCGGAGGGCACAGGAAAGAAGTCCCGGGAAGAATCCTTTCTGGAGTACTGTAGTATTACCAACCCTCTGGAGAAATGAGGTGTTATCAAAGATCCTAGTTAATTTTTGGAAGCACCCCTGCAAGAGGGGCGTAGAGCGAATCCTCCGTGGACTGGTGGACAGGAGTCGCCCAAAACAGGTTCGGGGGGCCAGGGTATCCTTTCTCTGTACTTGAAATATTACAGGGACGTTGGTATTAGTGAGTCACACCAGTGCACGATATCTACAAATGTTGACTACGCAGGTGGACGGTTAATGGGTGGAGTGTTTGGCATGACCTCATTGAAAAGGGAGACGGAACGTGAGAATGGGAAACACCTCCTGCAGAGGGACTTCCGATAGATTAGTCTGAGGGAAGACGGAAACAATCACTCAGACTGTGGATAGGTTATTGCCTAATCAAGATTGTTTCTACCCCAAACCGGTGTAGAACGCATGTAGAGGCATAAACACTGATTTTCCACGGGTTGTAATTCCGTGAGGCCTGGAAGATTGATAATCTGAAGACAGAATGTCCTGAGGCCGAGACTCTTGAAGGTTTGGGAGATGTACGGAAAGATCCTCGTATGTTGCGCTAACTATGCCAAGGTAGCCTGTTTTCCCCACTCAAGGGGCCACCCAGAGCTGAAGTTTAGAAGCTGTTGTTTTCCAAAGTCGTAAACCTGGGGAGGAGCGCAGCGTTGGTAAAATTTAGAGGAATCGTCCTGGAAATGGTTAGCCTTTGTGATGGCGTTGTATTGGAGACGGGAGGAGGCAGTAAATGGGTAGAGGGAAGGTGTACGAAAGGAAGGAAATCCAACAGGGTAGGTATGTTCCAGTGTTTTCATTCATCCCTAGCGAAGGTTGGAACGCAGATCGAAGCATAGGGTTTCTTTTCTCTTCCAAAAGATGAGTTCAGAGCCTGGCATGCTCATTTATTCTTGGGCCACTCTGCTAAGCAGAGCGGTTTTTATAACATTAAATAATTAATCCCTCTAAGGATATTTCGAATAAAGTTACAATTAATATGGCTCAGCCAGTCAGAGAGTAGCCCGTAGTGTGCTGCTCCTTATTGGACGTTAGGTGATATGCTACACGCTCATCTTAAGGGGTATGTACGGTGACCGAAATCTTAGTAGCCGAAGCCCCTAAAAATCGGCGGTCAGACTGAGCCTGCATTAACAGGGCTGGCGGCTGCAGTGGCCCATGCCACCCCAAAATTGGCAATTTAAACGAACTCCAATTTCGGGTAGGGTTAGTGAACAGGTGGTATACCGCACAGAAAAATAGCTGGTACACAGTTCTGTGGTCTCCTTATCCGAGCAATTGGGGGCACCCCTTATACCTCGCTGCAGAGGGCTAGTGACGTTTCTCTAACTTGGGTCCACGGCCCCCGACATTACTGACAGTGCTTAAAGTCACGGCGGTGAGGAGTACATCCATCCGTACTTAGGAATAGTGCATGGTTAGAGTAGATAAGACGTTTCGGTTTATGTCTTAGTGTTGATATGTAACAGGATTGACCCAAAATATTATCACTGGTTTCGGGAAAATTTCCCCGTTCATTCTTGGCCGATTTGCCTCTACACCTCGCAGATACGCAAAATGTTTCCATTGAGCCTTCGTTTAATCCTGAGATTGGGAGATTCGGAAAATAAAAAATTAATCACAGAGCATCCTTGAATGTTATTTGTTAGGCTGCCCCCGTTTTCCAGCCCTTCAAAGGGGTGGAAAGTGTCTCATTCCCTCCCTACACCAATATGGAGGAGATTTACAGCGGCCATTCTAACCGGAGTCGTGTCCGTCTAATCAAAATTTCATACTTTGGAACCGTGGAACACCGTCCCATTGTTGTGTACGACAAGCGGGGCCAACCCTGATAATGAACAGCTGGTCAAGACCCGTGATATGTCAAATTCCTGAACAACTATTCCTGAAGCGAGGGTGTCCTTCTTGCTGGTTGAACGGTTGTCAAGTAATTCTCTTTCAGATTGAAATACCTGCTTCTCCATTGATATGGTAGCATTACATCCTCTCCGGAGGACTGACGGTGTGTCCACCGGTCTTAGTTACCTCTCCGTAGCACACCTGAAAATAGTTCGAAGAGAGACGGTTCCGTGGATTCCAAACAAACAAATTGGGAGACCAGAAAACCAGCTGAGGGTTTTTTCGTTACCTCTGCGGTTGCTATGTCAGGCCAGTTAAAAGTATCCCTACCTGTCAGGTGTCTCTGGTAGTGGATTGGATATATGTCATTTGGCAACGTCCCTAAGCAACAGGAAGGGGGGATGGTTTGAAATATGAGAGACATCCCTCAAGGAAGAACGTCATACAGGTGAACAAAAATGGGTTTGCGTCAGCTTCCTCTCGGTTATCGAGCTGGATGGGGATACATAACATGTATTTGCCCTTGTTGGGCCGAGTGCAGTGTGTAGGCGTGACAACTATTCCCTCAACGAGTGGTAATACCTTGAATGAGCCGGGCGGAAGACGTCACCTAAGGACAGTCTGTCCCTAAACGGAGAATGGGAAAGGTCGAGAGATGAGTCAGAGGGCGTTGGAGGTAAAGCTGGAGGACCTAGCCTAGCTTACTAGAATCCGTTGGGTCCAGCGCACTCCGTTAGCGCGGCCACTGGTCGGTCCCAGCTTTTCGGACCAAGATCAAACCTAAAAGGCGTGATACCTCAAGGATAGCCTGTCCTCTAAAAGAGGTGGCCTTGACAATTATGTGACACTTGGGTGGGTTGAGGTGAAAATGGGTGGAAGGCAACGTACCGACGTAGGAAGTGAGCTTTCCGGGAGGGACGGCAAGAAGTTGAGTCACCTGGAAAGGTGAAGCACGGGTACGTAGAACGCGTTTTGACTAAAAAAACCTGCTTTTAACTGGGTAAGGGTAGAGCAGTGAGGGTGACGTTGTGGAGTACAGTTCGTGTTCAGAAAAATTGGTTGTGGAGAGTCTCGCTTGCTACTTTAATCATACAGCACTACGCTATTGGGAGTGGTCTTAATTATAGGTTTTCAAAATTCGTGTAATAATTCTAAGAAAAATCGCGAAATAAGCCAGAAATAATTCCAAAAAAGACTCTTTTTCATCCGGTATGACTAGGCCATGTAATACTCTAGCCGACCGTACCACCATTCCAAGGGTAAATTACACCGTAATTCGTAGGGTAGTGCACCTTCCAAGGGGTGGAAGGCGTCTTCATGATTTCGCAAACCAAAATAATCTGTTTTTGCGCCCAATGAGGGGGCGAGTATTGCATCACACTTGAAAATGGGTGGGTGGGTGGAAAGAGGACCTTGGAACGACGGCACCAAGGATGGGGGCTACAATAATGGCAGAACTGTAAACTAATATGGGTAAAATGCCGTACTTTGTAACTTGTCGTGTACACCTCCTCTATCAAAGGGTGTGGTGTCCGCCCGAGCGCATGTAAGGCACTAGCTAATAAATTGCCACATTTCCCATTTTTCCAAACTTGAAAAGGTGTTGCGAAAAAATCTTATTTTCCTGTCGGCCCCTTCCAGTATCAAAATGCTTGAAGACCATCTCCCTCCCTGCTGCAGGAGATGGTGCCTTCTCCGGGCTCCATGGATGAAGTTACAACGCCTTTTTCGCGGTTCGAATTGAGCGGGTCTACTCCTATGAAGTGCTTTCAGTTTTTTATTCACTGTTACTGGCCCACATTTCCACCTTTCTACGACTTTTCAGCCACTGTTTCTGGACCCTTGATGAAGGTTCCTCATGGATACCGTTTTATTCGCGTAGTCGTATACGACCCCTGCTTAATCGCGAGCGTCCTGCGCGCGATTTCATTCTTATCTGAAAGGTAAATGGTACCCCTCTCGGGGAAGCGGAAACCTTTACAGCTAAAGGAGGAAAACAAATCTCACGAAAACCCTTTCGAGGGTAGTCCGAATCGTTGTTAAAACTTGTAAAAGCTCATCATGTCTCCTCCCCGGGATAATCCTCCCTCGTACTCCCGCAGTCGCAGCAGGCCCAATCCATAAATCTCATCCTGCCCCGGGGGAAGAATTCCCTTGTACTCTTTCTAGACGCGGATAAGGACTAATATTTCTTCCCGGGCGCCCCAAGTAGAAAAACCTGCGAGGTCGTCTGACTCTGCCCCCGAGAACGACCTCCCGAAAATCGATCGTCCAGAGCCAGTGAATGCGTCCGCTGATGTCAACATCAAGGACCAATCTCCTACCCTGAGAGAGGGAACTTCGTCGGATGTTCAGATGCAGACTGGTCCTACGGCCTCCATGCCGCCGACCACTGTTTATTCCCTCCTTTCGGGACAGGCAGCTGCTCTCAGACTTAACAGCGCGGGTTCGACTCCTCAAGTCGAAAGTCCTCCCATACTAACCGCTCCCCTCACGGGGATGAAAGACTTCGGCTTGGCCAACAACCCCCCTTCCCGGTTGAATCTAGAAAATCCCAAATTTGTCGGTGGTCATTCCACGGCCCCTTGGTTAAGCGACTTCACCATCCCGTAGAGTGACACGTCTTTCAATACTCCCATTCTTAATGAGAGGGTGGGGGTTCCTACACCTGGCAAGGTGGAAACTTCCAGCTTTCTCCCCCCTGATAGGGTGGACGTTGAGGCCTTGGAAGCGCTTGGGTATTGGGTCCATGCCTTCGGAACCAGGGACAGACAGGACCCTCCCCTCGTAGAGGTTGACAATCTGGGATTCAAGTTTTCATCAGCGCCGTATACGAACAATTATGGAAGTTGCAGGACATAACTACCGCCTCTCTAAGTGATTAGAGAGTAGTTTCGACAGCTTTCGTACGGGTGTAAACCGGGTAGAACCGACAGTTCCACGGAGTTTGGATAGTTTTGAATGAGAACAACGGTGGGAAAGGGAAGCAAGGTAGACGGTGAAGGGGGTTGAGGACAAGTCACCAGAGGGAGCGATTGCGTGGTAGAGCCGAATAGGTACCCACCAGATGTTATTATGCTAGGGAGATAGATGCTCAGCGGAGCTTATTTGCAGAGGGACACTCGTGAACAAAGGGTTTTTACGTCCTGGGACACGCGACGGTTGAGGACGGAGAGACTGGGATCGGTCACTGGGAGTTAAGATAGTCGCAAGTGGGCGTTGGTGCGTAGGGGAAAGGAGCAAAGCGAACACGCTGACGGTACGTTGGGATGTCGAACTCGACCTCTGCTTTCTAATCCTGAGTCTGCTGACTCTTTACTGTACTGTGGTAGCAACCTTAATGGTTACTTAAGTAGTATATCCTATAGGACCTCAACTGGTTCTGCGGGAGTCACTTGGCCCTTGTGGTCCCAAGTGACTAAAATCTACATGTGGCCGACGTAAGTATCTTACCATAACTAACGTAGCTAAAAACTAAACATTGCATTGCTGTGAGCGGTTCTGGGCCTAGTACACGTGTTGCCCATATGCCAGCCGGTATCCGCGAGTTTCGGGGGACTCACCAAGTATCGGTACCTTTCCCGACCCTTCCGCCCGTCTGCCGACGTTGCTCCTGCAAGTGTCAGCCGACATTCAAGTTAGCGACCTTTCACAATTACCGTCAGGCGCCCTTTTTCACGTGTCTGTTCTGATGGTGGGTTCACCTCCTCCTTCGCAGCCTGTCTCACGTTCTTCCACTCCACGGGTTTTGTCGCGAGACCCGATGGTTGCAACCCCTTCGAACGTTTCTGACCAACCCGTCGAAACGACTCTTCCGCTCCAAGATTCGGTCTCTTCTGCATCCGTCTCCCAGGCGACCTTTCACGCCTCTCACTTGTCCAATAGTACATGTTTCCCGACACTTTGGTTGCGAGCGGATACGTTATATCATCCTGCTGGATATGGCCTCTTCTCCCTGGGAGAATGGGCAGTCAGTCCATCACTCCCGCCGGTTTCCTTGGTGCCTATATCAATCAGCGAATTATACGATTCGGGATCGAAGGTACGCGCTCGGCTCCCTATTTCCAAACTTTCTGCTCCCATGTCGGGTTCTGGAAATCCTCGTATGCCTCCCGATTCATCGGTTCTTCCCTATGCTCTGCAGTCTCAGCCTTCCCCTTTGTTCTCTGGAGCTCGTCCCCCTTCCGGAGGTACCTTGTCTGGCGTGGCTCGCCGGTCTACTCCACCAGTAAAACCCTGCTCCGCTGCGTCGTCCCCCTCAGTACCGTGGCCTGGCGTGGCTGACGTGGGTCTGGGGCCGAGTCCACATTTCCCCCTCCTGTTTTCGAGGAGAAACGGCCTCCTGATGCCTCCCAACTGGCGCTCCATCAGCCTTTTACCGCGATTTCCGAGGAGCAACGGGTTGCCCTTTTGACCACTGTACCTCCGGTTCCCACTACGAGTAATACATCTGCTGCTGTGACAGCCGCTACTCCTCCGCCTTCGGTTACCCCAGTCCATGGTGAACAGGCTGTTCCATCCACCCCAAGGTCACGGTACGATGCTTCGGTCAACGCGGGGCTTGCTCATCGCCTGAAAGAGGAAAGTCTGGAGCGATTATATAAAGAACAGCTGGCCCGTATTCATTTGGCTGTTTTCCAACGCGACGTACTATTCACCGGTGAAGGGCGTACCTCTGGATTCCCCAGCTTCCGACAGGTTTTGAATTTGCCTCGGCCGAGGTTGTTGATGAAGCGATTCGAAGAAATTATCCGCCACAGCGATTTTGGACGGGCTGAGGAGGCTTGGATTGATCGCTGCAAGCATTCCCCCTGTCGTATTGGCATTCCCGATGAGTTGGTTTCGGAAATTTACGAATTAGGCCATCCCAGCTATGAGCCTTATGTCCGGTGGTATGCCCTTCAGTGGGATTGTTTTCAACATTGGTGGGTGGATGTAGCTTGTTTGCCACTGGTACCTCACGCGCGGTACATTTGTCTGGACGTTGGCTTCCGGCCCAACAGCTGGGGCTGTGGTCGGCGGTATCACGAATATCGCACGGAGCGCCTTCATCCCAATCCAAACCGACACAATGGTTCCCATGGGAGCAGCCCCGTCTTGTTCGTGACCTATCGTGACGAGGAATGCTTCAGACTGGCTTATAATATTCGGCAGAACTTTTATTCTTGTCAGCCTTCTTGGGGGTGGGATTTCATGCTGGATCCCGGAGTCCGGAGTCCCGCTGTACTGCAGTACCATTCGTCCCAGTTGCAATAGAATGGCCCATTTCCAGATTCCAGATTTCTTCTGGTCCGCTGCACGGGGTGAGTGGACTGCCTTCAACGCTTCTACTTGGTTGGAGCAAGCTTATGTAGGCAAACGCCTGTATCGTCTTACTACCCGAGCTCGGGAAGAATTCCTCGCTCTTGGTCACAACGTTCCTGTCCGCCAAGATCGAATCATGGCGTGGGGGAGCAAGGACCGTGTCATTCCACCGCAGATTTATGCTGACTTTCTGGCTTATCACGATTCCCTAGCTTGGGGTAGCTTGCGAAACCTCTCTTTATCTGCTCTGCAGCGATATTCTGAGAGTTCCTTTTGGGTCCCCTTACTTCCGGAACACATGTGCGTGGATTGGAATTCGCCTCTGCTGGGTACTGTCAATTTAGACACCCGTATCTCTCTGTTGATCTTGGAGGGAACTCCATCGCAATGTGTATTCCCCAATCTACCCTCTGGCGCTGAGGTTCCCCTTCGCGACATCCTTCAGGCTTTTTTGGAGATGCCTTTCGCCCGACCAGCTGGTAGTCCCCAAAGTCACGTTTCCTCTGTTTTGCCTACTACCGGCTCGACTGCTGTCGTTACGAGGGCCTACGTTCAGCCTGAACTGATCCAGGCCCGTGTAGGATCAGGCGACCTCATTATTGTCCGTCTGGAGACCTGTCTAACTCTGCGCTTCAGAGCTTACGTTTATCGGCCGTTGACGTGTCCGCAACGGGCGAGTCATTGAGGACTTGAATTCGCAGCGGCGAGTTGACGAGACCCGTCGATCCTCTTTGAAAACTGAGTTTACTGAGCTTCGATTGCAGCTGCTAGAACATGGAAGTTGTTACGCTACTTTGGCTGCACGGGACGCTGACTTGGCTGAGAAACGCATGCGTGGAGATCAGCTCACGAGTG
>JAUBNZ010000362.1:0-18069 GCA_032355485.1 Bonnemaisonia californica
GACGAGGAAAGTCTGCTGCGCTGGGTTTGGCAATAGCCGCTGCTGTGGCACATGATTACTCCAACATTTTTGTTACCTCACCTTCGCCCGAAAACTTGAGGACCCTGTTCGCATTTTTGTTCATTGGCTTCGACGCCCTCGAATTTCAAGAGCACACTGACTATGAAATTATTCAGAGCACGGACCCCGCTTTGAACAAGGCCATTGTTCGCGTCAACGTGTTTAGAAACCATCGCCAAACTATCCAATATGTGGAACCCACAGACGCCGTGAACTCTCTCACGCAAGCCGAGCTCCTCGTCATAGATGAGGCCGCTGCCATCCCGCTGCCAATAATAGAGTCCATGCTGGGCCCATACCTTGTGTTCATGTGCAGTACGATCACTGGCTACGAAGGCACAGGGCGCAGCTTGTCATTAAAACTCTTGAAGAAGTTGCGAAATGGCAGTTCTTCATCGAGCGCGCCACCGAGTTCCGCAGTCAATGCGCATGCGAATAGGCGTTCGGATCGAGATGCATCAGCAATAGCTTCCAGAAGTGGGGCTGGGCGGGTGTTCCGCGAAGTGCAGATGGAGACTCCTATTCGATACGGAGAGAAGGACCCCGTTGAGGCATGGTTGTACGACCTGCTGTGCCTGGAGGCTGGTGGTGTCCGGCAAGTACTGACAGCAGGGGCTCCCCATCCCGATAGTTGCGAGCTCTACTATGTGGAAAGAGATGCGTTGTTCTCAAGACATCGGGCTTCTGAGGCCTTCCTACATCGCATCATGGCACTTTTCGTCTCATCTCATTATAAGAATTCCCCGAACGATCTACAGCTGCTTTCAGATGCGCCTGCTCATGGTTTATTTGTGCTTATAGCACCGACCAGCGCAGATACTGAAAGACTTCCAGATGTCCTGTGCGCTATTCAGGTTTGCCTTGAGGGCAGGATTTCGTCTGAGAGCTCAAAAAGACAGCTTTCAAGGGGTCAGCGAGCATCTGGCGATTTGATTCCCTGGACTTTGAGCCAACAATTCCAAGAGCCGGATTTTGCCTCGCTGTCAGGTGCTCGCATAGTTAGAGTAGCCACCCACCCGGATGTACAGAAGATGGGATACGGTACACGAGCGTTGAAACTCCTATTAGACTTCTACAGCGGAAAGCACAATGTTTCTTTGGATGTCCATCAGAAGTCAATACCGAACCCACTCGAAGGTAATGGTGACTCGAATCCAAGCGACAATGACGATGGTGCCGGAGCCCGTTCCGAAGCAAAAACCCTTCTGAACGAAGTCATTGGACCCCGCAAGAACATTCCGCCATTGCTTCTACGTTTGAGCGAAAGACCAGCGGAACGACTGGATTATATTGGTGTATCCTTTGGGCTTACGCAAGGTTTGTATAACTTTTGGAGTCGCCTGGGTTTTGTTCCGCTATACATGAGGCTGACTCCGAACGAACTCACAGGAGAACATACGTGCATCATGGCGACAAACAGCGTTTCAACCCCTGTAGATGCCTCATCAGAATGGCTGACAACGTTTCACCATGACTTCCGAAGGCGCTTTGTACATCTATTGGGGTATGAATTCAGCAAGCTGCCACCTGGTCTTGCTCTAGCTATTCTCGAACCAGGCTCAGACTTCTGGCAGTCGAAGAATGGAAAAAAGGCGCGCAAGTCAGTTGAGGATATCAATGAAATGTTCACCCCGTACGACAGACGACGTTTGGAGTCGTACGCACGAAACCTTGTCGATTACCACGTGATTGTCGACATGCTACCAAAGCTTGCTGAGCTGTACACACTCGGTGGGTTTGGATCTACTGAAGAACTTCGTTTGTCGCCTGCACAAAGCGCCATCCTCATGTCACTAGGATTACAGAGAAGATCAGTAGATGAGTTACAGAAGAATCTCGGCATTCAGGTGTCTCAAGTACTGGCACTCTTCAACAAGGTGATTCGAAAGATATCGACTTTTCTGCGTAGGCAGGAGGAGGATGCAATTGCGTCGGGGATTGGGCCAGAAAATGCTGATGAGGCAGCTGCCGCAATTCTACCGCGAGCGTCATTGAGTAAGAGCTTGGATGAAGACTTGCAGGACACTACAGATAAAGGGTCTGGGCTGGGAACAAGTACAAAAAGGTTGGGGGATGACGGCGATGAGGATGAGGGAGAAGGCAATGGAAAGGAGGAAAAAGGAATTAAAAAATTCAAAATTAAGGGAAGTAAGTCGGAATGGGCAAAGTCGTTACCGAAAGATACGAAGGATGGCGCTGTGCCAGAGGTAGTGAGCCTCAAGAAGACGAAGAGAAAGTCAGAGAAAGGGGAGCATGCAAACGGTTCGGCAAGCAAACCATCTAGCACGAGGAAAAAGAGGAAACAGCGCTAGGAATAGGGAGGACGACAGATGTAAAAAACAACAACATGTCGCAAGTTGACTTGAAATGCTTGAATATGAGATTGGGTGTGCGTGAAAACTTTTTACATATATGTATGTTCGCTTCGTTAATGTTACAGGGGTGAGCAGCTGAATGAGCAAAAACATCATGAGAATGGGAGGAAGATATATTCGTTGATGTCGATACATCAAAATACAAAACTTCGCAGCTTACAGATTGGCATCACATTAGGGTTTAGCGAGCGCTTTGACGTTGCAATAAACTCTGGGTGCGGCCATACTGAAGCAATGCGGGGACTCGCTACATCAAACATAGAAGCTATGAGTTAGTAGAATTGTCTGATTCCGACGAAGCAGCCTGTATCTCACTCACGAGACGCGCATGTCTTGCCTCAAAACAGTCGAAGAAAATGACGTTGACCTTTTCTTGCATGGCGTCAATATGATTGCTGATAAAATCCATAAAGTGTGCGTTCATCTTGACGGCCTCATCCTTGACAGATGGTCTCAAAAAGCCAAGCGACGCGACGCGGAAAGTTACATCGAAAACAGAGGGAGTTACAGTCCAACCCAGAACAAACAAGTTGTTGCGCATATCTCTGTGCTTCGTGCTGGAGAGCGTCTTCCGCAGAAAGGAAATCTTCTTGTCGGCCGAGTAGGTATCCAACCAAGGGTCCTGTCCCCATCGGACAGGCAGAGTGAGGTTTACCAAACCAGCGAGGACATTTGGCGGAAGCTCGGACACTGGGATGTCGCGGAGGTCGGTATCAGTACCGCGGAAATAGTCATGCTGAATATTTTGGACAACATATGCGGTAAGCTGTTCCTCTTCCTCGCGGTCCAATAGGGCCGCTCTGAAAACGGTGACAACGGTGACAGGGCGATGCATGGTATCGCAATGAAACTGATTAATCTGCCGCAAGACATCATGCAACGGGACACAGAGGACCATACCATGGACAGTCCAAAAGCTAGGATCGGCGGTAGATTTCGGGCGCTTGGAGACGCGGATGTCAAGAAAGCGAGCGCCAGCGTGCAGCTGCTGAAAAATGGTCAAGTTCTGCGTGAGGGCAAAATCGGTCTGCACGGTGGTGCAGGCATATCGAATGGGGCGCGCATAGAGCGGGAGAATAGTAGCGCGCGAGATAAGGTCCGGGCGGGTGTCGTACGCGGCGCTATCATGCGTGCCCGGGAGCAGTTCATCGTAAAGGGTAGAGGCGGGGGGCGGCAAAGGCGAGCGCATGTTCGGTCGCGGGCGCGGGAATGGGCACGGGAATGGGCGTGGGTACTGGCGTGGGGAATGCAGTGTAGCCGCGGAGGAACGGTGCGTAGGCGAGCTGTAGTGAAATTGACAGCGAAGGCGCGCGGCTGTGCACGGACGGCGGCTGGGGTGGGATGGTGATCAAGGACAGATGGCTGGCGCTGCCTTTGCACGTCCCGAGTGTCTCGCAGCCGAGTCGGCGGACGGAGGATGAAACTCGGGCTGCCTCAGGACTCCCCAGTAGTGACTCGTCAGTCAGCGGTCCACTGTCGGGAGGCGTGAACTGTGGGCCGTGGGCACCGGTATTGGGCGGGCTAGTGGTATTGGGCGTGGAGCATTTGAAGCAAATGAAAATGGGTTTCTGCGCTACCCTACCGTATCATTTTCCGTGAAATATAATTTATATAATTTATTATACATCAAAGGTATGATATAGTGTGGTTGCCACGTACAGTATGAGACTGTTGGACGCATGTGCTGAAAATTGAATATTATTTATAGGCTGCTTCGCCGTTTGACGTTGATGCACTTGGATCAACTCTGGGCACGTTTCCGGATGCAGCGTGGCCCCGTAACGGGACTCTCGTTGAATATTGTTTGGATATTGCTTGGCCAGAACAATTCATGCGTTTCCTTCAGAACCAGAATAAGGAGTTCAAATTATACAGTTGAGGAGGGCAACTGCGAGTGAATTCCTCACGCCTCCGCAAAACAAGCTTAGAAATCATACCTGTAGTGTAAAGGATGTGAAGGAACAAGGCCTTACTGTATTGCATAATATGCCATAATATTAAATTAAACTTAATATGGTGCTCCTGCTCTCTCAATCTCTATCTCTCCGCGTTTTGAAGTAACCTTTTAAATGCATTTAATAATGAATTTTAAAGGTTACTTTTCGGCAGCTTGCGTTACCATAGAGTTATTTACGAAGGAAACGGGTGGCCCTTATTGTGCCGCTCTGTTACCTTTTCTACTACAAATAACTAGAAATTATAGAATAATTGGGGCGTTGACGCAACTTAATACAATTCGCAAAACAATTGATGACTGCCAGCAAAGCATTGCTTTTCACAGGCCAATCAGAATCTATTGGAACGCCACCTGTCATTTTCCTTGCCGCACTTTATGTTCTCGACAACGCTCAACTGTCAATGGACACGCAGACAATACAGCAGTGCATACACGGGTCACGGAACTAGTGTTGCAGCGAGCAGCGCCTTGAAATGTTTAGAATTAATTAAGCAAAAACAAAACCATTTAACAAACGAAGCTACTACAGCAATGCGCTATGCAAATATTTATATTACAGGAATGTGACAGCATTGAAGAGCACTACAGTATTGCACAGCCTTCTGCTCTACATCTGTAATTAAATTTAGTTTTGGGTAATACCCACCCTCACTCTGGCTGCCCTCTTTCATGTCATGAGTTATGCCGCCATTTCGTGGTTTCATTTAGGCGAGGGTGGTCCTACCTGAAGCGAAGCATGATGCCATCTCTGAAAACAGCTATGGCTCCAACCTCATCTGAGGGTACATGGATTCGCTGTCGACGCTCACTTGTTCCGACAAGCTCACGTCATCTAGGTTCAGAAGCGCTTTCTTCGGGTCTAGTGGTTGCATATCCATACCTTCATGCTGTCTACAAACCCAGAAGCGCATCTTATCGTCGTATGCAATGTCCAGCGGAGAAAATCCCACAAGCATGAAGTCAACACCCAGCTCATTCTCCAGATCTATCAGCAAGTCACAGTACACAAACTTGGAATACTCGCCGCACTGCATCCAGGAGCTCGACGCGTATATTTGCGCACGGAGTGTGAAGGACACATGTAGCAGAACAATCTTGAGCACTCGTTTTCTCAGCTGTAGCGGTAGCGACTCGTAGGCGCGTCGAAAGGCACGCACGTCGGCGAGTGTTGTGGGATCCACCGCTGCGTTGGAATACACAAGCACGAAAGACTCGGATTCCAGCGGCTCCAATTCGTTAACGATCTCCGAAGCGTTCAGGTCACGCGGTAGCGAGCAGCCGCGTAGCAACACGATGGCATTGTCGTCGCGGTCACGGGCCTTGCTTATGGAAAGGTAGGGCGGCGGTGGCACACCGCGCCGGTACGCGCTGGGCAGCCGAATGTTTGCGGTGATTTCGTCCACTGTTGTCATAGTTTCGTAGGCGCTGCGAGGATTGTGGGGAGGGGCACGTGCTTTGTAGCGGATGTGGCGGCAGATACGTGAAGTCACAGCGGCTGTCGCTGAGCCCAAAGAACACCTCGCAACATAAAAAAAGCAGTACGAGTGCGCAGCATCGGGAACGGTAATAGAAAGCGGATGCAGAATGGTCCACACATCTTACCCAGCCTTCAACAGTTAAGCGGTCTGCGTCACGAAAATGGGCCTACCCTTCGGTAGTAGCACGCGGCGCTTGCGCCACCTTATGACCCTACAACGTATGATATAGTTATCGACGAGGGCTAAGCAAAAATATAGTAAAATACACATTCATGGGTGTCATAAGTCATTCGATCATGTTCTTGCTCGTAGAGTCTGGATTACAGGTCTATCTGAGCGGAAACCGGGCAAGACCAGATCCGGAAAATGTCGTCATGCTTGGCTCGGAGATGTCCATTAAACCCTTTGCTTTTGAGCCCCTCGGTCCGCATTCGTTATGACATAGACCAGCGGAATATGCTCCTGTGACACTTAAGATCATCTGCAGCATAGATTAATAACGTCGCTAATAGGGGGCAAAGGGCCTCAATGAGATGCGGAAAATCTTCCATTTACTGAGCACTTTATCTAGAAGTAGGTATAGCATTACAATGTACTGTAGCTTAATTATCTCTGGAAAGGTCAGTCCCATTCCCTCGATAATCATTTGCCTATGCTCTTCCTTTTTTCCATTTCAGAAAAAGTGCTCCTTTTATCATCTAAGTTGTGCTTGAAACTATCCCTCCTCCTCAAATAAATTTCTTCTATTCCATAGAGCCTCACCTTGTAATTGATTACTGTAACACGCCGTTCCTGGCACGTAGGGGGTGGTGCACTTTTTACTCGTCTTATTGGTCATTAGGCGGGTATAAACGACTAGATTTCAGAGAGAATTAAGCTACAGTGTGATGCTCCACTTACTTCTAGATGTACTAATTAGTAAATGAAAGCATTCCAGAGAGAATTGAGCTACATTGTGACGCACTACTTACTTCTAGATATAGGATTTAGTAATCAGTAAATGGAAGCGTTCCCGCATATTTTTATCCAATACGTTAGCATTTGTTAATAATAAATAAAGTCTACGCAACCACGCGGCCTTCCACTAGCCTTCAGGGTTATCCCAAGGCCGCTCAAAACATTGCGAGTAGCTGTACGATCTCTACCCTAGTTCTTTAATAAATAGGTGCGAAGAAATTTTCGAAGTAGATAACAAGAACTCGAAACTAGACCAATTTGATAATGCCATCTCTAGCGCATTGTACATAGCTCGGAAAAAGCTGGAAGTAAATGCGCCCGTGTCCAGTCCGCTCATTTGTGTGGGATGTGAGTGTCCTTTTTTCAAATGTTTTCTTTGCAAATGCCCCGGTTAGATAGTGCTCAAACAGCCGTAGTTTAGGCCCATCTCTGCTTCAAACCATGCATTTTAGCGAACCATACAGCCAAAAAACAAAAAAATTGAGGAGTCACATAGTTACTGACCACAAGTATCTGCAGACTTGCTAAACATAGTCCGCCGGGAACAGTGCATCATAAAAATATCGCCCCAACTCAACAAATGTTGATGTAAATTCCGCGGATTTGGGCGGGGCACCTCTGTCGCACGACTGAGTTAGTAGGGAGGCTATAGAAGGGCTACTGTAGTGATCAAAATTGAATAAAATTATAGGAAGAGGAAAATGAAGGCTCTGTATTCTGGTGATAGGTTTAATTTGATTAATTTTTCGAAACATTCCTATGTCTGCACATGTGCTCGACATAGTATATATAGTATATATATATATATACTAGTGGCTCCGTTGCGAGCTTCGCCCACAGCATCCCTGTCGTTTAGTTCGCATTTGTAGTACAGTACGTATTTGTGTAAGGTGAAAAGGAAAGTCGAAAAGGAAATAATGCGAACTTTGTAACACAAAACACAATTTAATTCAACTTCAACACATTTGATTCAACTTGATCACATTTTGATTCAACTTAAACACAATTTCAACTTGATAAGTACCCAAATACAATACCTTAGGGAACACTACATTACCTGTCTTCCTATCAGCCTGCATTCCATTGACCAACAGGTTGCCCGGATGGGTAGTCTGAGACAGTGCCACATATAGCTGCCCGTGTGAGAAGAACGGGTTGGACAGATGGAGGCCGAGCTTGCCTGCGAACGAGTGGCCCTGGGCCTTGTTCACCGTCATGGTGTGAAGCACACTCGAATAGGGAACTGTACCCTCACGAAGCCCGGAACCGGATAGTTCTCGTCACCGGGGCTGCAAGGCATTTGCGGTAGAGTAAGCCTGTTGCCCTTGTGTGCCTCGATTGCCACTCTTAAGTGAAGGAGCGAGTGAGACATGCGATCGATGATGTACCGGGAGCCGTTGCAGTGACCATGTGAAGGTTCTAAGTTGCGAAGCAGCATGACCACGAAGCCTTTCTTGAGATTAAGCTCGTGATCGGGTAGAGTACCACCACCCTCAAGCTTATTAAGGAGCTCTACTGGATAGCGGAGAGCGTTCTCTTCTTCATTCTCCACCTTGTTGGCACTGAAGTACTGGCGGTACTGCCCAGGAACAATGCTTCCCTCGGACCCATTGAGACCTGGAAGGTCGCGGTTCTTGTCAATGAGGATAGCTCGTGAAGTGAGCCATTCTTCGTCTCAATACTTGTCTTCCATGCCTCTGAATACTCCTTTAATCATTGACGTTTTTCTATCCACCAATTTCACGGAGGTAGGTAGTTTCACCGCCATTCTCCCATGGCGCTGACGATTGCTGCTGCCGCCGGTCTCAGTTGCCCTTCCTTCCCCCACTTGTAGCAAGTAGTCTGGGAACTGGAGGACAATGGCGTCTGCGTTTGGATCCTGCCGTAGTGCAGACACCCTCATGTTCTCTGTGAGAGCCGTAGAGTCTTGCAGCTGCTGTAGAGAGCGGAGGACTTCAAGCAGGCATTGAAGATCTGTCAATGGGAACCGCTTGGGATGACAGGGAGTATTTGTTTGAAGTCCCTAGAGAATAGCACAAACTTAAGTCCGAAAGGCAGATTGACTTCTAATATATCACGCAGAGTGCGTTCGACGGACTCCACACTGAAGCGATGGAAAATTACTGCCTCATCCCATATGATGAGATCGATGGCTTTGATCTTTTCTGCAGTTGCAGACCCTACGGTTATGTTGCACGTGGAGTCCGGGTCGGGTGGAATGGGGATCCGAAAGGTGGAGTGAGCTGTGCGGCCACCACGGAGCAGGAGTGCAGCGACAGCGGAAGTGGACACAGGTAGAACTTTTTTCCTTTGAGTTCTAGAAATGCGTGTAGCACATTGACCAAGAATGTCTTTCCGGTGCCCCCTGGGGAGTCTAGGAAGAAGAAGCGATGTTTTAAGGAGGCTGGAGGCTGTCCTTCGATCACTGATGAAGGCAAGGAGAGGTCTGGTGCAACGGCAGATATGATTTCCCGGAAGACGGCTCGCTGCTTATCGTTAAGGCGCGGTATATCTCTCTGAACCATTTCTATGAGTTGCACAGTGTCCAATGGCTGTGCTTAAGGCGAAAGCAGAGCCGGAAGGTCTGAAGGCGGTAGAGAAAGTCCGAAATGTTCGAGAGGCTTGCCAGTCATTGACTGCAGGTAGCCCTGTATCTCGAGCAGTACATGCCCTAGAATCTATTCGTGGTATGCATCAGAGCACCGCCGGTCATGGCTTTTCTTGAAGTCTATGGCCAAGATACGTGTGTGACCTTCATAGAGAGCCCTTGTGGAAGAAGGATCACAGAAAGTGAGAATGATGGCGAACACATGAGTGAGAGGGGTGAAGCTTGAGCGGAATGACTCCCGAAGAGCACTTTTCCACTCCTCATCGTCTTCCAGAAACCCGTGCTCGACGCATGCCTCATGGAAGGTTGGGTGCACGTCGCCGTCCACTATGCGACGTTCCTCGAAGGAGACAGCCCCTTTGACATTTGTATAGAGAAGGCTGAGGTAGTACCTTTCTAATTCCCTTGAAGTCACGGTGCAGATTCTTCCCACAACGTTTGTATCTTCTCCGGTGATTGTGACCTGCCCTCCTTCAGTTCTTGTATTGCGAGCACGCGGCTTCCAGTACTTCTTCCCCGGAGGAGGAGGAAGGAGGAGGGTGAAGAAGAGCACTAGTGCTGGAAGGAGAAGTAGGAGCATTAGAAAGACTCGCCCCTCCTGAGATGTCTGAAGCGCCGGCTCTTCGTACCGGCACAGTCCAAGTAAAGAAATTTGGGAACTCGTCGTAGCCCAGATTCCTTGCCCCTTCATACTTGGAGTTCACGAAGAATCACTCCGAAAGCGTATTGGAAGGTCGCTGCTGCTGTTCTGCAGCTTGCTGTTCCTGACCTTCTTGGAAGCAGAAGGTGTGGTGGTTCTCAAGGCGAACGACAAGGAGAACGACGGAGGAGTGCTTATCGACAATGTCGAAGCTGAGAAGGCACCATGCTGCTTCCGAAGCGGACTCGTACCTTGCATCCTGGAAGTTGGATATCTCATCGACCGTTTCACCCTCTTGAAGAAGCTCCATAGTCACGCGGTCATGCACCCTGCAGATGTACTTGAATAGGTACTTTATACTGCCGAATCGGGAAATGCAGATCTCCATGTTCACGTGGCACTCGAACAGTTGAAAGTGCTTTTGACTGTGCGGAAGGACCCAAGAGCTGTCCACCTGCAATTATTGAATCATACGGTTCACTCTGCTGCGTTTGGTAGCAGTATTACCACCATCTTCAGGAGTTGTTCTCTTGTAAAGCAAGTAGTACTGCTCCTTGAGAATGCCTGTGTCACTTCCGAATTCCTTGGGGAACCTCTTATCACAGTTTCCACTTTGCATACATGGAGAACCTGTATTCACGGTATCACACGGTCCGTGCATCATGTGCTTCAGGACCAACTCTCTCAATTTGCCATCGGATTCGGGAGGAAGCTCCGCCGAAATGAGTATTTCCACATAGGCAGGATCCAGGGGCCTTTCCTCGGAATGCTTGTCGAGAATGAGGATGATATGAGAATGCGGAAGCCCTCTCTTCTGGACTTCCACGACCCGAATGTATGAAATAACCTTTCCGCACAACTCTTGACTCACAACGAAATCCGTAAGTGCCTGTAGCTTCATCTTGAACACGCGTGCAGTGAGGTCTAGTCTGTCATGAGGCAACTGACCTGGGAGAAGGGAATCCTCCATCTCAGGCCAATTCGGGTTGCAAGTGACCGTGAGGAAGAAATCGGGGTGACCGAGCTTGTTGGAAGTGGCAATGATGTCCTGCATCTGCTGTCTCATGTACCGATCGCCTCTGAGGTACGTAGAAGGTAGCACAATTAATTTCCCCGCTCTTGCAGCAGACGCCTCATCTTCCGCGCGCCCTGCATCGGCAAATACATCGCAGAGAAGAGGGTAGTCTGATGGCCGAAGCGCCCCTTTGTTATTTCGGAGGTATGAGAGCCTTTCTGATTCCATCTTGCAGAACTGGTCAACCAATTACTCCTGGAAGAGTCGCTTGCCGAGCAGAATTGTACTGAAATCTGCGTTCCTTTGGAACATCCGGTAGGAATAGTAGTGCAGCGGAGTGAGCTTCACTTGTGTTCGAGTGCCAGCGATGGCAGGGTTGCCGCCAGTGCGTTGCAGGCGAAGTGCATGGTGCCACCCGTCTTCCCCGAAAGGGAACAACAGTACGTACGTGAGCGGATCATATGAGCGATGGTTCACAGATGTGTCTTGCAGATACTTTTCTCCATTGCTGCGAACGAAGGATCGCCTTCGAATGAAAATGTCCCTCTTCCCAAATACCCCATAGATATTGCCGGGAATTACTGCAACCACTTCTGCGCCTGTTGGACAGTTGTAGCGCCCGATGTGCTCAGCGGAGGGTCGCTTGTAGACGTGAATAACCAAGCTGCACTCGACTGATGGGATTCCTTGAAGGGCCCAGTCCCGTAAGCTGGCTGAGGTGCGGACGTAGGAGTTGACCTCGTGCGGTATACGGGTCAGATCACGGAGTACATCTGCATCCAGGTAGTCTACGCATGCATGTCTTGCTTCAGTCTGCCTCTAAAAGTCTGTATCGTGAATGTAGACAGAAAGGAAAGCTGGCTGACCTCCTGGTACAGGAAGAAGGCCACCGATCTGGTGATATAGGCGACCCTCTAACGTCATAGTGGGCTGAAAATTGGAGGTACCTGGACCTCTGTTGGCCCACCTGGCTCTGACTGAAGCCATGGAAAAAGCGGTATTGTAGGCACGGGTGTGGAGCCGGAAGCGACGTTTCTTTGTGCCTGTGGAGGTCAGAAGCTCTCTCAGAAGGGCAGGTGGATCCTGTAAGGCGGGGAGGGAAACATTTCCTTTCTGACAACAGTTAGAGAACTGTGGTGAGCGCAAGCTGCTGCTCTTTATTTTCTCGCCAATGAAGCGTAAAGAACCTCAATGGGGACACTCCACATCCATAGGACCGTGACTAAGGTACTCTGTCTCCGGGTTTGTGGTAATAAATAGCCTCCTAGAGACCTGACGTGCAGGTCGGACTGTAATAGCTACCTCTGGGACTGGAGTGGCGCCCTGCACACCTGCCATTGGAGTGGCATCTTCCTGTGCTCTGTATCGGCGCATTCCTTCAGTCGTCTTTCAAATGCTGCGTCCCCTTTGTCCCCTGCTTTGCCCCTTTCGTCTATTTCTGGTTGCCTCGCGGATTCTGGCCCGTCTGGCCTCCTGCTGCTAAGGCGTTTCACTCTGTCTCCTTTTTGCTGCTCTCTCCCTACATTACGCAATCGCAGTTCTCGCTGCCCTGCATTCTCTTGCCCTCTCCGGAAGGCCTCTCTGAGTCGTTGTTGTTCCCGCCGTGCCTCGGATCTTGCCTCTGCAGACACGGAAGGACCAATGTTAGGCTGTATTTCGTCCTCGGACTCTTGATGTGCCTCTGCAGACACGGAAGGGCCCACGTTTGGCTGTATTTCGTCCTTGGAATCTTGATATTGATCCCTTGATGCCATTTTTGTTTGCTTTGAGTGGTTTGATTAAGTTTATATTGCTCGCATGGCCAGGGCGCGTCACAAGTACAGCGAACTCAACTAAGCCTGCCCCTGCTCGCTTCAGAAGGACAGTTCAAGCGTGAAACTCAAACTGACCCTCTGATGCAGGGGGAGAGAGCACTGACGCTCTCTTCCACACGTTTACAAGTATAAAGTATCACCTTTGCGTTCCAAACGGGCCGAATACTTTGGGTATATCCTGCACCAAGCACCGTGACCAAGTACTACTCGTCACTTTCGAGGCTTCTTTACAGAACACAGACGTCACCCTGGTTCTGCGGCTTTCAAAGCCGTCCGTATATCTTACAACGTAAACGTCGATCGGGGGAGGCGGCGCTGCTCCGCCAAGAGGTCTTCTCATATTCATAGAGAACCTTTAGAGGCTTGCCTGAAGATAACTGTACCTATGCAGAACCTGTGCGTCCCAGACTTTCTGTCCTAAGGCACTTCACACCACGAACAGACGCGTGCCGTTGCGTCGTTTGGCTCCTACCCGAAGGTCGCTGAAGGCCCTATTCGCTCAACTTCTGGAACCGGGTTTGCCTTAGGACAAAGCTCCCCCGGATTGGTTTTACACCCCTATACGCGTTGCTCGGCACTGAAGGTTGACAGAAAGCCAGGGATCTCCTAGCGAACCGTGAGGTACACTGGAAGCCCGCGCGCGCCGCTGCCTAAGTTCACTACACCCTCGCGGGCTGTAGTGTGTCTACTCGTACACCTAAAGGTGCACAGGCAACACCGGCAGGGGCACCCAACTCCGCTTTGCAGCAGAGAAGGGCGCCAGTATCTGACGTTTTGGGACACTCCGGTTACAGATGCTGTCTTACTCGCGAACAGTAGAACTTTGACCCTAGCCCAACAATGGGGGAGGGGGTCGGCAGGGGGAGCTACTTTGCGACGGGATAGACTGCTATTATAGACGACAGAAAGTGGAAACAGTGAGAAATTTTATCGACGCAGCGGTGAGCTCAGCATTCTAGACGTAAAAATAGCGAAAATATTGGTAAAATGAGGGCCGAGGCGCTGCTCGGGGTCTGCGTACAGTGCAATGCAATGGCGGTTTGCATCAGCGAGGTGCAGCAGAACGTTGCAAAACTAGGAAATTTAATAAAATCAAATGGTAGGGGCACCTCTGCTCGCTTGCCACATTTCAATAAAATTAAATGGTAGGGGCACCTCCGCTCGCTGGCCACAGCGGCTACTTGCCATAACCTGGCTGTTCCTGCTGACACTCTGCCGAAAATGTGGTATGGAGCCCCCTTCCCCTGTCCCAACTGTCCCGCCTCTTTGCAATCCTCTGCCGAAAATACAATATGGCGCCCCCTTCCCCTATCGCAGAATGTACAGTATTGCACCCCACTCCCCTGTTGCAGAATGCAGCGCCCCTTGGCCCCCTTGACCTGTCCCAACTGCCCTTCCTCTATATACATAAAATTTAAATGTCGCAGAATAGGAATTAAAAATAATACAGTAAGTATATAATACTGTAAATGAAGTACAGTGCCCCATGTCCCATTCGCTATGTCCCAAAAACGAATACAGTAATACAGTACAGCGCATTTCCCATTCGCTCTGTCCCACAAACGAATACAGTACAGCACACGCCGGATCGTATCCGGATCAAATCGGCCCCCGAACCTCCCCGCTTCCCACCTTGCCTCCAGGCCTCCTGGCCTCCTGGCCTGGACTCCTGGCCTGGACTCCTGCCTCGCTTCCTCGCCTCGCCCCTCCGCCTCCCACACGGTTGGCTCCTCCTACACCGCCTCCGGTGCCCCCTCTCCCTCCGTACACTGTCGTCCGGTTGCCCCCCATCCCTCCGTACACCGCCGTCCGGTTGCCCTCCCCTCCTCCCACGGTCCCCAGCCGGGTCCGCTCCCGGTCCAGCCGGTCCGCCTCAAGGACACATGCCCCGGCTCCTGCCCCCCCAGTGGGACTCTTCAGGGCCACGTGTCTAGTACCCAGCGATATACGTCTTGGGCTACTGGGCCCCGCGCCGTGGTCACCTCAGAGGCGCACGGCGCAGGGTACGACCCGACAGTTACGTGCATGCTCCGTACAGGACGTTTCTGAACGGGCGCTATATAATTTACTTTTTTCCGCGGACACACGTGCACCTTACAGTGCACGCGTGTCCGGATCGGGGACTTACAGGCCAGATCGGTACGGACTGCCGGAATCCGGATTCCCCCGGGCCCACGTGTACCCCCTCTGGTACACGTGCGCGCGTGGATCCATGGCGGCTTACAGTGCCGAGCCCAGAGGGGCACATTAATGTCCCGGGGGCCATGTAGCCGGACCTGAGCTCCCATACCCGAATCTGCCACAACTGCCAATGAGCGACCACCATTGCTGGTGGCGCCCATTACAGTACCGCCGGCAGACCCCTCGCGGGGCGTTCCGCATAGCCAACCACCTGCCACCCCTTACAGGGCGGTGGTGGGGGTGGTGCATGCAGCTCTCTGTAAGCCACGTATACAGATTGCGTAGCCACACCACCCAGCGCGATACTAGTGGCCTACTTTATGTAGATATTTAGTAGTGTAAGCAAAGGGATGTTTAATAGTATTTATGGGATTAGTTAACATCTATCCTACAACTAAAGAGTCAACGAAGACCTCCGCTTTGACCTTACAACTCAACCTGCCGAACAACACGCCTTGCGCCGTTCCCGACTACCTTCCTCTACTACGAAGGCGCCGGTTCTATTAGCACCAGCGCGGTTCGGCGTCGCCCTCACTGCCCTACGACCGCCTCAATCAGCCATTTGCGCAACACACCACTCGTGGTGCGCCGTTAGCTTCCATCCGTCCTATACACCCCCTTCCCCCGGCACAACCACGCCCGTGGCCGTGCCTCGTGACCCCCAACCCGACCTATCTTTCGTCCAGAGCGTAGGCAGGCCGGTGGGCGATCCACAGCAGCGCTCCACGGACCCCTTCGCCACAACCGTAGCCGGCCGTGGTCGAGTGGGATCCACCTCGGACACCCTGGCTCACCCTCGCGGGCGAGCCAGCGTTTCGAGAAGCAGCCTCAGTACTTCCCAGCCCGGAGGCGAGAGGAAATACTTCTCTCTCCCGCCTCACCGCTACCGGATATTAGGGACACAGTATCGGGAGGGTGCCAAGGCGCTTTCTGTAAATACTACACGGACCACGCGCCTTGCCCCACACCAGGTCCAACAGACCGCGCGCCATGGGATCGAAATCTCACTCAACGCCGCACACCATCGCCTAGACCTCGCCCTCAACAACAAACACCCAGGCTGTCTGACCGCGGGCCTTGTCGGACACCATCGCCTCGACCTCCCGCTCAACCCTGCAATTCATGTCCATCCGACCATGCCCCTCTGTTTCCTCAGGAACCTCGAAGCTAGCCCCACATCAACACTATTCGTGACCACGGGACCTCTAATACAACCTTCCCCGCATCACCAAACACTACAAGCAAACAAACCACAACATCCCCATATCTCCCCACACTAAAACCAAAATACATACATCTACCCACACTACTGCCAAGCAGAATCTCCCCACACTACTGCCAAACTATACTGGACATCAGCAGGTCACCTTCTGCCCCTTTGGAAACAAAAGCTCGGAGCGCACCTGCTGAATAAACCACCAGCTTCCGCCCGTAATACCACAAATCAACTTCACCGCAAAAAATGCCATCTTGTGCTGCCAACCTCACCCGCCCTTCACCCCAACCTATCTCCAGCTACCCTCTACACTCCGCCTAACGCTTCCCGCCTTATAGAGTATATTTGGTTATCTACACGCCGAGGATAGTGTACTTCATTGTATAAGTTTTATACAATCTGGTCTGCATCTACTTGCTACTCCTCCGTCCCCGTTGAAATTCGTGCTCACAGCCCGTATTTTTGAATTGCAGAACTAATAACAGAGAACTTCGTCTATGAAGAGGACGTTACTGAGGAGGAGTTTGTCCTGTCGGATGCTCAGTCACCCGCGAAAAAAGGTAGAGGCGGGGAATTAAGTGGAGTGGAGGTAGTAGAAGTCCTAACATTGGGCTAAAACGTGGTAGAGGGTTTTCTTCTAAAGAAGAAATGGTACTTGCCACAGCTTGGTGTTACCGCAGTGCATCTGTGGTTGAGAAGAATGAGGAGGTTTGAAAGAAGGGAGGTGTTCACAGAACAGAAAGAGCGCTGAACACTCAGTGGTCGAGACTTCGGCAGCAGTCTCAAAATTATCTAGCTGCATTCAAATGTGTTGAAACTAGAAAGAATTCTGGTGTGAGCGAAGAAGATACCGAAGCTACGATTATGCATTTCTATTGCCAAAATGCCGGAAGGTATAATAAGGATAATGGGTTTGTATTTGTTAGTGAAGTTAAGCATATAGCTGTAGATTATTTCCTTTCCAAGTACCCTAAGTTCTGTCTATACTGTACTCTGGAACTTCAGCAGATGTGCATGGGTACAGGCCTCCGCCTGCCCAAAGACACCTCAGTGATGGTCACGATGTAACAGAGGAGTTGACAACTGGTGGGATGAGCGAAGTAAGTGCAGAATTACTGCGGAAAACACCGGCTGGCCCCTCCCGTCTGTAACCCGAAGTAGTATGCCGCAATATTGCTGGAACTGAAAGAACATGGCCCAAAGGAGCTATATTACAGAATAGTAATGACGCTGTGGCATTAATGGAGTCTAAACACCTCACTGAATTGGCGGGCATTCGGGAGGCGATGGAGGAATCCCCTCATCAGGCTGCCCTTGGCCATGCTAAACAAATGAGACTGGTTGCTGCTAACCATACTCATCAAATAGAGGTCCAGATGTGGGAAAAGCTACCACCTGGACCTCAAAAGGATGGCTTATTCAAGCGTACTATCAGTAGAGTGGATGCAGGTGCTGTCTCTGAAGAAGGGTCTAATAATAATACATACTGTAGTACCCTGCCATATGCGGCTGGGGCTCCTGGGCCCCGCACCGTGGTAACCTCAGAGGCACACAGCGAAGGGCTACGACCCGACGGTTACGTTGCTGTTTCGCACAGGGCGTTCCGGGGCGTGCTCCATATTGTTTATTTTTCCAACGGACACACGTGCACCTTACAGTGCACGCGTGCCCGGATCGGGGACTTACAGGATAGATCGGTACGGACTGCCGGAATCCGGATCTCCCCCACGCGCCACGTGTACCCCGTTGGGTACACGTGTGCGCGTGG
>JAUBNZ010000363.1:0-18031 GCA_032355485.1 Bonnemaisonia californica
CTTCTTTTGCTTATATCCAGGAGATCCCCGTTCGTTACTGCATTCTGATTACCGTACTGTACTCGGGCCGAGATAGTTACTACCTCTGATGGTAAGCCTTGATTCACTTGCTACCCACACTGGTGTTTCCCTTTTAGGCCACTTACTGTCCTCTGTTACTTAATTCGGTAGCAACCTTGCAAATAGGCTCCTATCGCCTACTTCGTTAGTACATTTAAGCTAAGAGAAATATCTGTACACTAGCAAACTTGCCGAGGCAAGGAACTACTGCCTTGAACACTCAACTCATCGCCACAACGAGCAAGACAGGTGTACAAGCGAAACCTCAGTCCTTCGGCATTCTGCCTTACTTTCGCACTTCTCCTGTAGTCGCTCATTCTGTGGCAGTACGTTTGGATGGAATTCCGCATTAGCTAGAGATCAACCAATGAATGCCTTTTTGGTACACTGAACACACAATGAAAATATCACCTGCGCTCCTCCGCGTATACCCTTTCTCTCCTTTCCCACGACGCTCAATAATCATCGATGCCCATTCCATTTCGCACACCACACACGTAGGGCTACAGCATAAGAATCCGCGTCCGCTTATATGACAAATTACTCCAACGTTTCTCTGCACAGGTTTTCTACAAGTACTTATATTTATTCTTATTGTTGTCCTTGTACATGAGGACACGGAAGTAACCATGTAATCTTCCATTGTACGCGCATTTAGAGGTTGGTAAACCTCCCTGCGTATTCCTCCTTGCCCTGGGTAAAGTAGAGTACTCAACTTCCACCGAAATGCAAGCACTGCAACCATACATAGCTGGATCCCGCGAGACAGGATCTGCACCGGAAGCTCCGTAAGCCCCCTACCCCCGTTGTTCTCCCCCATTTTCAAAGCGAAAGTTCGCCCTCTGCGCCCTCGATGCACCGCCGGACTCTTCGCGAGGAGGATGCCCACATACAATACCTTTTTGTACTCCGTTTCTATACATCTCCCTCTCCTACACGCTTGGACTACTGTTGACCAATGCTTCCATAGCCGCTTGCTGAGTCACCCGAGCCATTTCCTCGAGTCCACAGGAAAACACACCAATCACAGTACCGCTCTTAGAGCGTTCAACAATGCCGGCAAACACGCCATCCCAATCTGGGAGAGAACAGGTCGTCTTTAATGGAATCTTCTCATGGTGGGACATCCACGGTTCTGCTTTTGGTCCGTGCCTGGGGATAAACGTCCGTAGCCTCAAATGTTTGATTCAGCAAGCAGGAGAAACTCCTCAATCAGCCAAGCATCGTTTCCATGAGTCTTGCACTCCAGAATATATTCCAGTGATGCGGTCTGTGCAGCGTTGCTCTCGAGTATTGCGAAAGTGATACCCGAGAACCAATGGTTCATCCAAAGCACCGAAAGAAAAACCAGGTGTAGCACCGGCCACACCAAGAATACTGCCAGCGTCGAGATAGGCGGAACTGTGACGCCATCATTTCTAAGCTTGGGAATCTGTAGTGCATTGAATGTGAACTGCAACGGAGAAAAAATTACGAATAGGTCGAATGAGTTTCCAAGCTCATCTCCGAGGAACACGTTCAGTTCAGTCTATTCCTTTTTCCCCACGCGGGTAGCCCTAACGATGGGTTCAGTTCTGAACAATGCGAGAACGACATCAGAACTGTTCATTGCGTCGGGCTCATAAAAGCCCCACCCAGTTTGTTAAACTGTGAACGGTGAGGTCACATGTCCAATTGGCACGAGCGAAAAGCGAATGAACGTGATCCAAGGGAGCATCCAGTTGAGAGTGACGGTGCGCAGGGTGAGCAGCACCCTTTCCTGCCAGGTTGAAGCGGCCATAGAGTCATCCGTAATGTTCATGGAATTTCGCTTCACACTGCAGCGTTGTTTCTTGGGGCCCTGCCCATGCACATTCGCCAACATGATTCGAGAGCCAGAGCTCATTCCAGGCATATTACAGGCATTGAAATCTATGTGGTGCCCACGAATAATGTACTCTTCGAGTTCCAGCCTTCCGGTTTCGATGCCCATCGCTACAGTCCCAAAGCCTTCTTCCAACACACTACCCCAACGACGTCAGCACCCATACCCGGTTTGGACGGCAGGATATCAGTCTCATCCTCATGGTTGTCATACAACGCCTGGGAAGGGTTGTATTTTCGGAAGCGTGTTATTCTCGGGTGACCTGAAACAGGTGTCCTCTGTTCACCGGTGCATCCATAGCCGGTGCCCTGCTGTCTGGGATGGGCAAGTTCGGGCTTCAAAGATCGGGCTCGGTATCTCCCGGCGAAATCCGAAGACGGTATCGGTGGGGCCTTTTGAGTGAATTTCGCGCCGTCCCTGAATGATAATGCCGATGCTACGGTTGGTCCGGATGGAGCCCTGGCGGTGCACGAACAGCGGTGTGGGATGATTGGCCCACTGGTCAAGGATGACCTGTGGATTGCTATCATTGGGCTTGTCGGTGCTGTGGGTGTGCAGCATTGTGCACGACTTGAGGCGTTCGAAGTTCGCAGGAACTGGTCACAACCTGGGTCTGAAACCGTTAAGGGAGGCGCATCGGGAAAGGGGGATGGAAATGGAAAGCGAAGAGCTGTACCACTGGTCGGGGAACCTTCTTCTGCATGAGTAGCAGGAGCGATGAGCTTCGAGAGGAATGACGGGCGGGGATCTCGAGGGATCTCGAAAGGCCTGGTGTGCGGCCGACGGATTGATGCTCTTGAATGCGGTGGATACAGTCTCGGAAGCATTGGCACGACACTGGGTAGAGTTGAGGATCCAGGGGTGGGCGTTCCTGATGACAAATTCGAAGGGGGGTTTCACCGACGCCGGAGAATACCAGAACGACATGTTCGTACCGGATGAGGTGTTGGGCTGGAGTTCTGCAGAGGCCTCCGACAGGAATCATGATGTCTTCGTGGTTGAGTTTGCGGTCTTCGAAAAGCTCGTGGAGTTGAACATTCCAGTGGCTCTTGAATTTGATGTAAAAGAGCTTTTGAGACTCTTGCGAGGGTGCTTGCGATTGTTTAGGACCGCCATTCGAGATTGGAGAAGAGGGGAATTTCGAAGTACTAGGACTGCTAGGTGATGTGCGGTATTATGGTGGCGTTCTGAGCTATGCAATGCAGTTGCACAGGATATTGGCGGAGTTATGATGATTAGGGCGAGTGTAGAGCGAATTCCACGAAAGACGAAAGAGGAGGGGTGTGCGGTCGACGAGGTAGAAGAGGAAAGGGCCAGTGATTTACATCCATGTGTTGAGGTGACACTCGCCGGAGGCGTGGATGGAGAGAGAGGAGAAGTTGGACTATGAAGCCGATGCTATGGACCCAGCAGAATCACTCGAAATAGTGCTTTCGGGAATAGCTGAGGGAGGTGAATGGTAAACTGATAGTAATGAGGGTGACGAGGTTTCGGGAGATGGCGAGGAAAGTGGGGCCGATAAATCGGGAGACCTTCAGAATGGGGGGCTCTGTAAGTGACGATATGTCAGATGACATGTGTGAAATGACCGAGGATCAGGGCGGTGCCACAGAGGAAATGGAAAGCGGCAATTACTTTTCGAAAGAGATGGATCATGTTGAGAACGGTATTTCACAGGTAAAGCAAATTGGTTCATGGGGCAACCATAAAGAGGAGGGCGGGATTCCAGTTGAGCATCGTGCTGCCGCCGTCCGCTGTGGTTCCGGAGGAACGGAGCAGGACTGAGAGCCGGGTACTTTTCCCCCAGGCCAGGGCAGCGCTGAGGAAGAATATAATGATGTTTAAGAGGACGAAGAGAACGATGAAGGTATATAATATGTCATCCTGTTGCAGGGCCGGTTCCATTCGCGAGGACGAGCGTTTGAGCAAAGACTGTATGGCGGCCATATGCCGACAGGGCGAGTGTTAGTGTGGGAGATGGTTGCGGCGTGGTTTGGTGGGGACGATGCAGTGGTGTTTGAGGTGGGGTGTGCGATGTTGGGGTGGGATCAGAGCGAGGGATGGATGTATTAGTGCGGTGAGGGGGAGGGAGACCAGGCGAGGTTGGATGTGCTGGAATGTAGTCGCAGATAAGTAAGGTGTGCCACACGGGGACACGGGCTTTCGGGACAGAAGGTGGGTAACTTGCAAAAGTCTATATTGTATAACGCACCATATATGCCTGCGTATGTAAATCTCCGCTCGTTTAAACGTCGCTCACCTCTAAGTGTAATGCACTGTAGTAATGATACGAACAAGTCTAAATGTTCTTACCGGCCGAGTCCTCTTTCAACAAGCGTGCAGGGGTTGCGGTAGTACAAAGGGCAAAGACAAAGTTAGACGGCAGGATCTGTGCCGAACCTGAAGTTGCAAAAGTCAAACATAGCATTGCCTGAACACTGGGCATCGAAATGATTTTGCGGGACCCTCGGGGGACGGCGTGTGCCCGGAACAGGGGTTCTGCGAGACGACAGGTTCTTTCGCCTGGTCGTCGACAAGTGCAGGGCTGCTGGGTTTGGACAGGGGTACCCGCGTTCTTCATTCCGCGACCCGTAGATCCCGTGATGAGTTGGTCGCAGTATGAAGGACCAGCCACAGTTTCGGGAGCAAAACGGATTCTTAAATGTGTCGTGGATCATAATAAGGCTGTAGCGCGAGCAGTTTGCGCAAGGCTCTTGGAAGGGCAGCTCGGCTTCGCACAAGGCTGCTGGCGCTGCTCTGGGCGCGGCGGATATCGCAGTGTTGGGCGTAGCGGCTGGCACAGCAGGGTGCGTTGTGGCTGGCGCAGAGGTATGCGGGGCAACTGGTGCAGAGAGGTGTGTGGTGGCTGATGCATCAGTGTACCCGGCGGCTGGCTCATTGATGTTGAACAGTGTAAGTGTACCGATGGGGCGGGTGAAGGTGAGGGCGAAAAAGGTGAGGGCGATGAGGGTGATTTCGAAGAATATTTGATTAGTATCGCCCGTGTCAGTGGGGAGGCAGTGTAGCGTAGCGGTGCGCGTGGCGGCTGGCAAAGTAGTGTTCGTCATTGTCCTCGTTCTGGCGGTTCAGGTGAAGAAGGTGGGGCCCATGAAATTGAGGGCAACAAAGGTGAGGGTGTCAAAAGTGAGGGCGACGAAAGTAAGGGCGATGAAAGTAAGGGCGATGAAGGTGAGGGCGACGAAGGTGAAAGCGACGAAGGTGAAGTGCAGTGTTTGTGCAAGTATCGCCCGTTGAACAGTGGAGGGATAACCTTTATGTAATTGCCTTCTGTTTGGGCCATTTGTTTTGTAACAGAACATGTCATCTCGCAGAAAAGCTTCAAAGAAGAATACGAGAACTTGGAATTTTGATTATTTTAGCGCGTTCTTCGAAAACGAAATAGTTCACCTTTTTCACCTTTTGGCCAACCCACTAGGTGCCATTTAGGTACCTTCTTCGGCCGATGTTGTAAGTGCTAAGAGGACACCACGAGCGGACAAGCGGCTCCAGTCGAAAAGTGTACATCGTGTACAGGCCATAATTAAAGAAAAGTGGCAACATACTTGTGAAGGTTCATATCATATAAATTACTGTTCGTTTCAATATTGCTCCCTCTCAAGTGTATCGCTGTAGTAATACCAGCCGGTCCACATGTCCCTACCGGCTAAATGCCCCTGCGCAGTTCTACAAAAGGAATCCTTTCCACCTCAAGTATCCCATGGTCCAGTTCACAGCGTCGTTCATTCCATCTGCCTAAGAATTGCGTGGGTACGGACCTATCCCATGAAACAGGTTACCCCAGATCTCCTCATGCTGATACGTAGCCTCGCCGAACACAACGGAATGTTTGGAACACACGTAGGTACAATCTTCTCCGACAAGGAAGGTTGGGCAAGGCAATAGAGCCCTGAGCGATGGGCGATGTGGTTTGAGGTGGAAAATTTCATTTGGCTTGATGCTTTGTGCTTTGTTGTTGGAGCTGGAAGTTGATACTGGGAGGTGTAGCTGCTGGAATTTTGCAAGTCAGGAAGTTGACCTTGTGCGAGCAACATCAATAGTGGTTTTCTCGGAACTAATGTATGATACTCTTGAAATTGACCCCCCTGTCCATGAAATGTCTTCAAGACCTTTACCAGCGTCCCGCCCATATTTTTCACCTCCCCAGCTAATGTTTTCAGGGGGATCATCTCTCCGTACAGCAACCGATGCGGTCACCACGGCCGATGTGGCCAATAAAGTCGGCGGGGTGCACGGGCAGTTACGAGAGCAATGAGCGGCACGGGGGGCACGGGGAACTCTTAGATCGACATGGAAGACGGGATGTGCGACGAAGGTACGCTGGAGTTGGATGGAGAAGAAGAAGACGGAGAGGAGGGAAGAAAGAGACGACGAGAAGGGGAACTGTACCGGGTTGCACCATTTTCGATCAATAGGACGGCTCTAAGGGGAACCGTGGGACTGTTTGGAGAATTGTCTATTTTCGTTGTGACTGTAGGGTTAGTGTGCATAACACCTGAGGTGTTACAGGTGATGGAGATCTGGTTGTTGCCAGCGCCTTCCTGAAAGTTACATGGCTGTATTGCTCAACGGAGTTTGTGCCTTTTCGTACACTGGCAGTTTCAGTTGTTTTTCTGCTGGCCCATGTAATGTATGGAAAGCAGGGTAGGACAATTATACCACCGGTAAGTGGGTAGTGCCCAAGGTGCTTTGAGCAGCATATTCCAGCTGCCGCCTTCTTGGGCACCTCCTCCTGTCCATCCTTTGTGCTGCGTTGCATTTTCCGGCCTTCTCTATAGTAAGGGACATACAGCCCTACTTTCAATCCAATCCTATGGCCCAGTACCTAAGTATCCCGCAGCGCTCGCTCTCTAGTCGAGGTTTAAAGTTTAAGCTCAGATTAGAGAGCGCGTCTGGTACTGCAGTTAACCGCAAGGACGTTGAAAGTGTAGACGTCCTTGCGGTGATCTGGCAGTACTAGACTGGCTCCCTGCGTAGTGTAGAAAATGCGATTGCACGCATTGAATTACAGCACGATGGACCGGATGGGGTGGCCCCGCCGCTGCTGGTAATGAAACGGTCTATCCTCTTTTCCCCTCTTCCGCTTCGAGTGGCACTACCCCAGCACATACACCCAAAGCCCCCGCCCGGCCGACGTAGTACTACATCGGTCCTGCGCAAAAAACTTCTGGCTGGGCGAAGATGACACTAATATCTCTTCTCTGGCAGAGTTCCATTTGTAACCAACGAGATCCACAGTTCACACAAAAGGAACCACATCACACCACAACAAATAGCCTTAGGATCGCACCGCACCCTATGGCACCTGTACAACCCAATCAACATAATTTAATTGGTTTTTAGAATTGGTGTAAGGTGCACTTCTGTAAGACACTTTGGGAAATAATACCCAAAAAATGTGCCGTACCCCTAAACCCCCTATTCCTTTCAGCGGCTTCTATAGCCGTGCTCCCATACTGTAGGAATTATCCCTAATCTTCCCATACTCCCTTCTTCATTACATTCTGTACTGTACACACTGCCCCATAACGACATTTTAAATGCACCAAGGTGGACTACCAGGTAAGCTTTTACTCTGAACGCTTATTATGGTTACCCTCTGAATGATAGGATGTAGGAGATTGCTTTCTAGACGGGCTGTCTAAAACTTCCTCTTCCTTTATCTCTATCAAATTTTTGCGGTATCTGAATTTGTACCGCTGTCTTTTCCCCAATAACTTTAGCTGCCATCGCCCTGCGCCGTGGGCGTTCTTGTCCGGCTAGTGATTTCCATCGTGATCACTGCAGTTTGCCTTGCTAGTCGTTCATACGCTAGTCTTGTCGATGGAAACTTTCACCCCCCGCAATTCCTCGGTCGTGGCTAATGGGGTCAGGAGGTGCTGTGGGGTCCGAGTTTCTGTCCCTGACACGTATTCGGCGGCTTCGATTGATAGGGGAATTGGGAATGAGCATAGGCGGAAACGCAGTACCATGGCTCAGTGTTTCAGTTTGTCGCTCGGGAGGCGCAAAACTGAGACCGGTGTGTTGTCTGAATGGGGAGGGAGGAGGGGAAGGCCCCAGGGAACGTTCCTTCGTATGACCGCGATTTCCGGTGCTTCTGTGACGATGTCCTTTGGTGATTGCATTTTCTGCAGTGCCCCTATGGTCTTTGTATCCTCCTTCCTTCCCATTACTTTGAAGGTACAGATAGCCTGCTCTCGCACCCTCTCCTGCACAGATGTCACTTGTTGGGTCCATTTCCGTTCCCCCATGTCTTCAATTTACTCATAGCCTTCTGGGCCAGTACCTTCAGACTTGTCTCGGATGGTACGATACAGAAGATAGATCTCAGATTCCTCAGCTGGCTACTTGATAGTAAGACTTTCTTTCTAATCACTATACTGAAAACCCTAATCTCCACGTTCTCTATCTGCTCCCTTACATCTTCTTTCAAATCCGCAATCGTCCATTGATACTCCAGTGTTGGCCTCAGCAAGGTGTTTTATAGCATCCTAGCCGTTGTGTCCGGTGTCCCAGGAGAGAAGGGATTCCATTTGGCGAGTATCCATAGTCCCTTCGTGGCCTTTTCGGTTTTTCAGTTGGGGTGTTGTGAATCACTGGTATGTTTCTGTCATGCCCTGGATGGTACCATGTCCACTATGTGGCTGTTTAACACAAACATTTCCGTGAGCGGAATGGTGATACTATTATTTTTCATTTCGTTTTTGAACAAATTATGCCTTTTTGGAGTGCACATGCCATAAATACAGATAGTCCCTTCTTGAGGTCTTCCATGGATGCTAGGTGGAGGAGCGTGTCGTCAGCAAACATTTTACAAGCTTGTCTCGTCTTCGGTATTTGTATTTTTCCGTTAGTGCTACCGCCAGCTAGTAAATAGACAGGTCGAAAAGGACCGGGCTTACCGGATCCCCTTGCGGTAACCCTTCATGAGTTTCCACAGTGGTGTGCGAAATATCTTCTACCACTGTGACAGGGAAATGTAACGGAGAGAGGTTGATCATTTCAGTAGTTAGTTGTTTAAGTCTATCTACGCATCTATCAATAAAACAGCCACTAGGTACATTTTCATACGATCCATTCCGGTCGAATACTCCTAGAAGTATTTCTCCTTGTCAGATTGCTTGCTATCCTTATATCATCGCCATGGTTTCCCTGAGGGCCAGTTGAAACCCAAGATGCTTGGGTTCTGGAGTGAAATGTTCGCTTATCAATGCTTCCAGCACGCAGTGGACAATTTTCCGTACATTGGATAGCACTTAATTCTGAGCGGTGGTTACGGGGTTCTTTGTGCCATCCCATGTTGTGCAGAGGCACCGGTGTGGTCATTCGACAGTACTGTGGAATCGTTGCGAATTTGTCGCACGTGGTGTACATTCTCATCACGGTGTCCCACCAAAGTTCTGGATGTGCCTGCGATATCTCTGAATACTACATTTTTTGGCCGGGTGTATTGCCCTTCGGGTCAATCATGATCGCCTTCAGTAGTTCCTACTTGAGATAGGGAGGTGGAGGGAAAGAGGAAGGTTCATGCGATAGCGAAGTTGGTTCACCGGGCTCCATTTGGAGTGTGAAATCCGCCTGGCGTAAGCGTTCTGCTCTGGATTCGCTGTCCGCCTAGAGCTGTTGCGATCGTCGGGGTTGTGTTCAGATTTTTTCGAGGATTCTGAGAGCGGTCGCTTGCGGAGGCCTTAATCTTGTTCCGCCTTCATGCCTATCTTCCGGGTTATTATGACTCTCACTATCCTGTTATGGATCGATTTGTACTCCTCATGTGCATCTGCGTACCCCTTTTATATCGCCTGTTGTGCGCTTTGCTTCTGGCTTTGCAAGCCTTACCAACTCAGTGTTCCATAACGGCTAGTCCTTCGGACGGGGCGCAAGATCTTGTTGTATCTGTGCCCATGGTTGAGAGATAGTGTTAGAAAGTTTTTGTACGGCTTCCTGCGCTTTCTGTTTTCCGTCACTGCTTCGAGTTCGTTGTGGAAGTTGGGCATTGCCATTTCGTAGTTCTGTTCTTGTTCTTCTCATGTTTGAACATTCGCTTCGATAAAATACGAACTTGGCTTCGAACACGAAGCTGGATATCGGGAGGTCGTACTCCGATCTGGCGTTAGACACTGCATCCTGTCCAGAATCCACTCGGTATCATTACCTGAAAGCGTAATATGGCCTAAAAACATATTAGGTAAATAATGCTCTTGTGCTGGCGTTTGCTTCGGCTGATGAACGTCGGCTCTTGAGGTGTGTGTGAAGTCCGAACGGTATATCGTCCGCTAAACGTTTGAGCTCACCACCTCGAACTTTTTTTGGTGCACCATAACAGATTTGGAATATTGAGGTCTCCGGTTATCAGTGTCAGCCGGTTGTTTTTTCGTAATTGTCAACTGGATATGAGTGCATGTATCGATATCTTTTTTTGCTTTATGAGAGGACTTGCTTTGCCAAAGGGAGTTGTACGATAAAACAATACCTTGATGGGAAGTTTAGGTATCCAAACCGTGGACGTTGGCCGTTGGGGACGTTGGCCGGTGGCAGTGACCGTTTCTGTGGATCTTGTTTCAGGTCGGCGTGCCTGAGTTGGTGTCGTGGTTGGTTTCTTCTTGGTCGCCGTGGTCATTGGTTGTGCCATTCAGGGTCAGTCCTGATATCTGTATTGTCCGTTGTGTACCTACTGTAGTGTCTGAGGCTCCATGGTTCCATGGTCCAATTCTATCTATGGCGTCTATGAATTCCGCTAGTTGTTCCTTTGTTGCGTCCTTATCCTTAAGGATTTCCAACCGGCGGGCTTGTCTTTTGATAAGTTCCCTCTCGGCACTGTTCCCTACGCGTATTGGGTAAGTACCGAGGTGGTACCGAACTGCGAGAGACCAGTACTTCGGGTGGTCCGTAGGCAATTTCAGGCTGGAGGGAGGGTGTCGCTTAGTGGGGCTTGTCTGTTCGATGGTACCTGTGGTGCCCATGATCTCTTTAGTATTTCTGCCAATAGCTTCTTGTCCATTGTGGCTGTGATAGATCGTCGTGTGTCCGGATCGGTGGAGCGCGTGAAGAGCAGTAGTGTCATGTGTGCTTGATCTGCAGCTGTCTGTTTTGATAGCATAACTTGAGGTTTACCTCTCAGTAGAGCCATCTGTCTTAGTTTTGTCACATGGCAATGTAGCAGAGCCGCCTGCCTTACAGCCAGAGATGTGATCTTGAACACTGCCCTTAACTTATGCTGTTGGTGCGATACGTCCGCTCTTCATGATCAGGGTGTTCAGGAGCCTCGTGCCCATCTGGTGAATCCTCTCCGGTACGGTCTGTGTGATTTTTGTGAGTGAGTTTCCATCCATAATTATGTACAGGTCTGAGGAAGGTGTTCCAAATTAATAGAAATGCCCTCGCGTCAGTGTGTGTGTGTGTGTGTGTGTGTGGGGGGGGGAGATCATACTCACCACTGCCGCCTGCAACCGTCAATCGTCAGCCTGGGCAACTGCCCCCACCACCCGGCACCGCCCGGCAACGTCAACACCCGCGCCTCTGATTACGCCTGCAACAGCCGATGGGCAGAGCTAGCGCCCGCGCATGTCACCGCCACTGTTCACCGTTACCCGCCCATGCAATTGACGATGGTGTTGCTTTTTCGTAGAACTAGGCAGAAATGACTCGTCGACATGATAGCATCACCGTTTAACTACTCAGTCCACTAGAGTTCACGTATTCATGAAGGAAGGTAGACTTAACACATTTTGCAGCATCTAAACTTGTTGCAAAGGTTGGAACATTGATTAAGGCAGGGAACGTAGCAATTAGTATTTCAAAAATCTAAACCAACATATGTTTACTCCGTACTTCATAGCATGATGGGTAGAATTCGGTATTTGGGTAGACCTGGAGGGGATTACACTTCATACGCTACTAAACACATTTCAATCGAGAGATCGAAGATCTATCCTTCGAGGAACCATATCCAGTACAAGAATCTATACACCTTTATTCGTCAAGGTCCTTCTTAGTTGCTTCCCCACATCCGAAAACGGGCATAGGCAGAACAATCAACACCCATAAAGCCTCTTATTTGAATCACCAAAACCTGATCCCTTCTAATAATTACCTCTACAATTTGCTAAGGCTAAGTAGCTACTACAAAATGAGGCTGTATGAGAGGTTCAGATTGGTGCAGACAGGTGCAGACAGGTGCAGATTTCTACAATAACGACACGTGTAAGTTATTTACAAAATCTGCACCACATCTTGGTAGGCAAGACTTGAAGAGTAGCCGCCAAACCCATTGAATTGCAATGACACCCTGCCAGCTCCTTCACTCTAAGCTCAGGAGCAAACGAAGAGGTCGGCACCTCCGTGAGCGATCAAAATTTGTTTGATTGTGAGTTCGAATCTTGACAGAAACCCGGCAAATGCAGTTTAGCTTTCACACAGTACCGGAGTTTTTCTTCATACCATATTCACTTTTTCTCGTAATTTTTCGGAGCTTTCAGTACGAATATTATTAGTCATGTCATTAATTCTTCAATGTGCTCTTTTCTCAAATAAGTATTCCCGACCGCTTACCAACACCTTTGCTTTGCCACTGACAGAGCTAACAATGTCAGGCACACAGATGCATTTATCTTCCCTGCGTGACATTCAAAAGGGGTGCAGACTGTTCTCTTTGCCTTTGATTTATTTTACTGCTTTTTATATACACTTTACAGTAACACCGTTTCTGCCTCGTTTTCTTAGGTTCATATTCCAGGTAATGTTTCTTCGGGGACGTGCCCCGACCGAGCGACCGAGTGGGTCCTGTGTTCGTCGGATAAAATTTCAGCATGTCGTGAACACATCTCAAGCCTGTACCACTACACGCCTCTGTATCATAATAAAAATCCACTGCTGCTGTAAGTATATTTATGTAGCGTCAGTGTATGAAACTACTGTAATACCACCGAAGTCCTCACCTCAACCCCCAAACTGGTGGAGATGCTCTGACAGGGACCGCTGACGGAGGGCAGCACTGCTGACGGGTTAACTTGTTACAGTAGATTCTACTGTTTGTACGGTACAAGCGGCATCCATCAATCCATAAAATGCAACTTTTTAAACGTTAGAAACGCCCACTATCATAGTACCCTTCGGTAGATACTGTGCGCCTTCGCATAACAGCTTCAAAATCGTGCGTGCACTGCACGCACGATTTTCAGAGTGTAATATAGGACAGAGTCAGAATCGTCGTGCAGTGCATGTGTAGTGCACGCACGATTCTGACGCTTTCCTACACTCTGCACAGGCCGCATTGCACCTTTAAATGCTCCTCAATACCTTCTTACGCTCTCATTTGTCTGTCGTCTTCTCGCAAGTTATTTGATGTGTTTTCCGGAGTCTCCCCATTAATTGTTATATACGCACCACTACTTATTATTTCAACGAACAGGTTCCGAAGGCCTTCCCCAATAGCCTTCCCCAATAGCCTTCCCCAATGGCAACTTGCCATCCCTTTTACCCACATCAATTCTTCGGATCGCTAATAAGAGCTTATTTCCTGTAAGTCGGCAACCAATCCTTTCCTCTCTCATCGTGGGTAGGAAGGACTCGCGCCCATATCGCTCCTCCATTCCGCAAAGCCACTGCCAATCACATGTTCTTGCTAGCCGCGCAGTGTGCACTCTATAACCCTTAATCATGGACGCCATCTCTGTCCGCTTCCCAGATATTACCGCACTAGAGCTCAGCCTCATCACTGCAGGCCTAGTAACCTCCACTGCTTTGACCCTCATGCCCGCTTCCCGCTCGCATGTGCGCACCACCGGCGAGTCTCCACCGCGCTATTTTAATATTTTAACAGCTCTTCTCATCCTCATTTCCTTCGGCCTATCTGCTGCAGCGCTGGTTCTCGGCTGGCTCCGCACGATATCTCTGGATGCACTTACTGCCGTTATCTTCGCTTTGATACCTTCTGTGTTCTCTGCACAGGCCAGCGTTTTCGTAGAGGAGGCCATGCACTTCTGGATGGGACGTCAGCGTTCGTTACAGAGAAAGAGTTTCAGATATATTCGCATAGGGCGTCCATGCTCTGAGAAGAGGCCAATGGGCAAGGCATGGGCCGACACCTTCAGTAATACATGCTCAGAAAAGTCATGTAACGTAACAACGTATATTCGCTATCAAGCCCTGCCTGACCGTTTTTGTTTCTCGGGTTCAATTATACCTGGCAGTTGCTTCTCAGGTTCGCATCGTTTGCAACACCAAGATGAAAACAAAAGAAACGAGCAGTGGTGGGGCATTCGTATCAATCATTCCGGTTGTGCAGTGGTTTTGCGGGACAAGGTCGACAGCCTAAAGTTTTGGTCGTGGAAAGCTGCGTGTTCAGCCACGTGGCTACTTGCCAGACCTGAAATTGTTCGCATCCCCACCAAAGGACGAATGATGAATGCTTTAATCTTACTTGCGGACATTGCATCTGTCGGCGATTTGGTCCTCCAACATCATCGAAACTTTCTCCAGCACCACATCAACAATAACAAAAGATTCCAGGGATCTCTCACGGCTACGCCTGCTGCATGGTGCAATGCGATCATGAGGGAACTGAAGGTGGAGTGGGGTGAGATTAATGGGCGCGAATTCCATGGGTTGAACCAGAAGAGGTACAAGCTTCCGAAAAAGGCCCAATTTGAATATGCTGTCTTGTTCCTTATATTGACCGAACAATCCGAACTGTATGGCCCCAGAAAACCAGCGGTCAACGACGAAGAAAGGTCACGTGCAGCAAACGTACGTTTGTCAGGTCCTGAGATCATTGACAAAATGGAAAGCTACAAGGATCCAGCCCAAGATGAATCCAGCCGAGATCCTCCGCCTTCCCAATTTCTGAAAGAGCTGACAAAAGAATGGTTAGAGGACTGGGGCTGCAGTGTACCAGATGTAGACCGCTATGGAACTGATGAGAATGGGGGCGCGAATTCACTGAGTCAGACGTTGAATAGGCCCTCATGCTGTTGTAATCGTCAGCCGTGCAGAAATGCCGGAAACCCAGTCCCACATCAGGGTGGCGGGTCCATGGCGAGACACGGCAACACATCTGCAAGGATGGCGGCTCCTATTCATGATGGTGAAGATTTTTCGATATTTGTAGCATGAGGCCATCGACTCTTTAGCACTGCGGATAGGGAGGACATGATCTCATCTGGATGCCCACCGTAAGATGCTGCGCGTTTATGATACCATTTCGTTTGTGTGTCGCGCAGCATGCCTATTTTCACGTTGGACTTACCCTTCCGACATCATGTCGAACATGATGTTCTTCACGTTTGCACGGATCAACCCCCGCGACAGTTGGGATTTCTGATGTAGCAGATGAGGGAGCAGGGATGCAACAGTTCCGTTGTCGCCGCGGCGGGGTCCAGAAGAAAGAGTGCTTTACACGGGGGTTGGGATCACCTATGCCTGCCTCCGCATTCGCTTTTCGAGATGGTGTCTCCAGTATTCTGTTGCGGAGTAAAGTTTAAGCACTGGTTAACGATTCCTCAGGAGGCGATGTTGGCGTGTACTGTACAGTACTACTAATGTACTATGTGTCTCCGTACCGTGTATTGTCACGGCTGTGTACCCGTGCGTGTACTCTCCGCAGTGTACAGAACTGTTTCTCTACACCAGCCTGTGTACTGGCGTCATTGTCAGCACGATCGTTCCACCGACAACAACTCTCACTCGTTAAGACCAGCCCTCACCTGACCACAATGTTGCTTTTTTTTTGGTCGAAACGACTAGAGGTCCTTGGCGCGGTCGTTTTGAGGCACTCTCCAAACGACCACTGTAATTTACTGTAAGTGTTACCAGCTTACGGAGAATACTTTCAATACGTCAGAGTAACGCAGTGTCATATTGTAACCCAGTAAGGCGCACTGAAATGAGCGTAAGTGGACTGCAATAATTATTGACACAGACAGTCACGCTCCGCTCTGTGCAGGAGAGGGAAATTCCTAATACAAGCATGTTTTTTGCCCTCAGCGTAATGTGAAATCATTGGCTCACGACACGGTACCCATTGCTTTCCCCTCTGCGATTGGCTGGTCCCCACGATTTTCGTACCACCTCCTCAGCCAATCACAGAGCTAGTCCCGACATTGTATGACAAGAAGCGCTACAATTTTAGCCGTATTTCATGCTCGGCTCCAGCATTACATGAATTAGTACTGTACATTTCTGTAATGTACATTGATGTACTGTACACCATAACTCGTAACCCGTGTTACCGATAAACCCAGTGCCACCATCACCCCATCGACATCTCTCCGCCGTCCTTCCACCCTGCCCATCACCTTCGAACCCTCCGCTGTTGCAGCCTCCGCCGCCGCCGCCCTGCCGCCCTATTGCATCACTAGGGTCTGTCCTCCGAGGCCTCTCTTCGGCCTCTCTACGGCCTCTGCTGCGGCTGCCACCGTCAACAGCTCTCGCTACCGTATGTTTTTCGCAGCCTTGCTGTCGCTTCTGCTTCTTCAAGCGCTGAAACTGTCGCCTCCCTCGCTAATGCGTGTCTTCCACCGCCTCTTCGTCGCTTTTCCCGTCGTCTCTGCTACCTCCTGTCTTTTGCCTCCTGGTCCCCTCACTACCGTTATCAGACTCTGCCGTGTTTTTAGTGTTGCGTACATTAAAGTTGGCCAGGAAGGCGTATAGACTAATTAAAATGATGACGCATGCTAAAAACGGGATAGCAGTTCTGCTAACTCCGTCAATCTTGTTAGCATCTTAAACTGATTATATATTTTTATGTAGCATACCTACTACCATATGCGTAACTGTTTCTAATAGCTGAAGTTAATATGATGGTTGGAACGGTGATGAGGCAAAGAAAGTTGAAATAGAAAAGTAAGCAGGCACATTAGTCTAAGAACCGAATACTATTAGCCTCTACAAAGATATTTAAATATTAAATATGTTAGAGTCGGCAGGGACGACAGGAGAGTGGCCGAAAGAGACCATAGCTGGATATAGCACAGGGCAGTGAGTTGGGTTGGGGAGCGATGACGGATAGAAGGAATGTTTGCAGACGATGCGTTGGTGGGGGGGGGCAGCGATAGAAGAGGCGTGAGTCGTGATGGAGAGGTAGCACGGTTGCGGCAGAAAGCGGAAAGCGGCGGTGATGTGGAGGTAAGGTGGCGTTGAGGCGGTGGTAAGGTGGCATTGAGGTGAAAATAGAGGAGAGATGTCGAGACCCCGATGTGCTCGGCGTAATGTAGGGAGGAGATGTTATGGGGCGAGGTGTTCCAGATCTCGGTATAACACCCAATGTGGATGCCCTGGTCGGAATAATCCTTCTATACAGTACCTTGTATGCTACGTGATACACTATAGTATCCATATGTACAAGTGGCACCAATTGTGTTGAAAGTGAGTGGCATACGACAAACTAATTGCAGAAACGCCGCTATAACGGCTATCGAAAATTTATATTTTATTTATTGTGAGGCGTACATTTTTTGCTGGTAGGAAAGGTTGAAGATCAAATCAAAATGGATTTAATTCTCTACCCTTTTTACGCCATCCTTAGAGTTTGCTTCTTGATTCACCGACATGCATGATACTAAATTAAGAAGGCACGAGACAATATATCTTAAATTAAAAAAAATAGTTGAAAGCCCTCTCCTTCGACGTTGGGCCGGGGCTGTGTATGTGTTCCTAGGGGTAACATACGAAGGATAGTCGTGGGGATACATACATAAAAATATCAACAGAACTCTATAGAGTTCTGTTGATAGTATCAACATGTGCGCGGCTGGTGAAGCGGAGGGTGGTGCGGGAGCTCGGGGGTGAGGGTATGGAGGGTGGTACGGGAGCGCGGGGGTGATGGTGCGGAGAGTGGAACGGATAAGTCGCATATCGGCGGTACTGGTGCGCAGGTGACGAGGGTGCAGCGGATAGACTGGTGCGGTGGATACGGTTGGGAGGTGTGGGTGCGTCGGATGCGGTTGGAAGGTGCGGGTGCGGTGGTTGTGGCACGGGCGGAGGGTGTGACACGTGTGGCTCGGAGGTGCTCGTGCGGGGGGGCGTTCAGTTCGAGTGAGTACGAGTGCGCGGGTGCTGCGGGTGTGGCTCTACAGGTGCGCGGATGGTGCGAGT
>JAUBNZ010000364.1:0-18006 GCA_032355485.1 Bonnemaisonia californica
GGCCCCCCCGAGCAGCCCCCCCGTCCTGAAGCGCACCGGCATGAATACAGCCATGGTCCTGTCCCCGGAGCTGCAGAAATTTGCCGGCTCGGACATGATGACCAGGCCGGCCATTGTGGCAGCGCTCTGCAAATACATAAAGTCCAATCAGCTGTACGTCCGGGGGAACAAGAAGCTGTTTGTGTGCGATGACAATCTAAGGAAACTGCTGCATGTGGAGGGGGAATACTCCCTGCTGCGGCTGCAGGCCCTCGTCAGTCCGCATTTGACGCATCCGACCGCAGCGGGCCGCGTCTTCGAGGAGCGCTCGAACCGTATGTTTCAGGAGTACTTGGACGCACGCGGCGCCATTGAGAGCAGCCTGGTGACAAAACAGAAGGACCCGCGCGGCTTGAATTCAGCCAAGGCCCAGAAGTTGCTGCATGCCAGACGGCAGGGCATTTACGTGGAAGTGACGCTTGATCCCAGTCTGTACGACATTTGTGGTGGCAAGCAGACGCTGCCTCGTGCCCAAATTCTCAAGGCAATTTGGACCTACATCAAGGAGAAGAAGCTGCAGGACCCCTCTAACGGACGCATTGTGAAGGTGGATAAGCATCTTGGAGAGAGCTTGGGCATCTTCGGGCAGAGTACCATAGACTCGTTTCATCTTCCCAGATATTTATGGAAGAAGTGCTCACAACCGCAAAAACAAACGTTTTAAGAAGTAAACGCTTGCCTTGGGCAGCAATGTATGGCCTCCTGGACACGGGAGGCTCGTGCTCAGCACCTGGAGCACATTCGCTCTCGCTGTGATTGTGCCACTAGGCGATCCAGCAATCTAGAACCGCCAGCAATCTAGAGCCGCCATTCCCAGACATTGGAAAACAATCTGCGGGACAAAGGCAGGCATAGAAAACGGGATAGGAATACCGCACCCTACTCAGCTGCACAGCAATTTGCATATGCCATTTCTTACATATCCATACCCTTGCAGTGTAGTGTAGCTGACCATAGATACAGTAGTGAGAGTAGGGTTTGTACTTCTCATACGTTTACCCGTCTTCTCTCCAAGTACCGTACTCTCTTATTTCTCATACTGCAATTGTGTCTCTGTACAGCTCAGCATTTTACACGTGTATAGATTTACCATCTACAGTACTGTATTGTGCCCATCACAAGAGACCGTCTTATTAAATGATTTAACAAAGGAAGCGTCAGATTTAAGTGAAATATGACCTTTCTTTTGCTAATTTCTCCACTTCATTCCAATAATAATAAAAATAAAATATGATAGTTGTATAGATACAAGGTCACACGGAGGATGACAATCCTCGTTCATCCCCTGAATACAAGGGTACCCCTTTACTGCTTTTGTACACAGACTGGTAACATGTTACGGTATCTACAGTATCCTCCGGTAGACATCGCTTAGATACGGTAGCATTGTCGCAACAACTGCACCGATCCCCAGTTCTACCGCAAATCCCTTGATCCGCCTGCAAAATCTTCCCTACCTACACACCCCAGCGCTATCCTACTCAAACATCCAAAACCTTCTTCCCCACAACATACCTCACCGCCAATTATCAGAGCTCATCGAACCTGCAGCGACAGCCAACAAACCAAAAACCACACAGCCTCAAAATGCCCTATTACGAAGTCTTATGTCTCGCCCACGGTAAGCTCGGTCGCGCAGATCTGGCAGACGTCCTGCGAAAGACATGTCGCACCTTCATGGCGCAAGGAGGAACAGTCACCAGAATTAGCCCACTGGGTGCCAGCGGCCAGGGTGCCCGACAACTAGCATACCGAATTCGGCGCAATCAAACAAACTACGACACGGGCTTCTACGTCAACTTCTGCGCATTCGCCTCGCCGAAGGCTTTGGCGGAGGTCGAAAGACAGCTCAGCATCGACGAACGCGTCTTGAGGCATTTGTCCAAGAAAATGGATCACCTTGATGCCATTAAGCCCATGACCGATATTGACGCCCTGCCTCCCTCGGATGGCGGTTTGGATCCGAATGACCCTCAGTATGCTTTGAGGAAGTTCCTCATAGACTATGAGCGCGAGTTTCCGGACGGGGTTGCATATAAGGCTGAGGATGGAGCGAATGTTGGAGAGGAGGGCTTGAAGGGGACAAGATCGCGAAATGTGCCCATGGATCAAAACGTGGATGGTGTCCTTGCCAGTTTGAAAGCATCCACAAAGGCGCCCTCGCAGCCGAAGGAATCTGGCTTGGAATGGCTTCTGGACTTGAAGAAAGACCCGCCTTCTCGTAAGTGAACTTCCCACAATTTTGCAAATGGTATGTAGACTGAAATTTATCCTCGGGAGGCAATGTGTAAAGGATTCATCAGCGATTAATCGCATCGTTTCTTTCGCTGCCTGTAACCGGTGAAGATACAACTTAGTTTGATCCGAGCATCGCTGTGAGTCAATCGACATTTCTCTGCACTGAGAAGGCTTTATAAACTATAACTGTCCGATCCTTCTACTGTCCTTTCGTGTCAGTTTCCTGTACAATAATTGTCTTCCATGAGCTCCATGCACCTGGGCAAAGAGGAAGAGGCACAGTGCTACCGCAATGGCTGACCAATTCCAACGCCCGGGAATCTATACCTGTTATTTGAGACATTGTGCGTGACAGACAGGTGGATGCAGATTGAACATATCTGTCATCCGTAGACGGTGTCTGGCAAAATCGCCGATCATCTCACAGGAAGGACACAAAATTTCATTCCTCGGCTTTCTCGTCCTTCACTGTTTGCTCGTCAGCTACTGCATTTGCAATCCCGTTCCCCTCTGCAACTATCTCCTCCTCTTTCTCCTCATGCAATGTCTCAAGGTAGCCCTCAATTTCTAGTGCGGCCATGCAGCCAGTACCCGCAGCCGTAATTGCTTGTCTCCATTTCTTATCCTGTACATCTCCGGCTGCAAATACGCCAGGAACGCTTGTCTCCGTAGAGTCTGGCTTTGTGATGACATAGTTCTGAGAGTCGAGCTCAACCTGCCCATTGAGAAACTTGACATTAGGTTCATGGCCAATGGCAAAGAAGAGACCACAGCAGTCAATTTCCGTCGCAGTATCAGTCTTGAGGTCGCGCACCACCAGTGTTTGAAGTGTCTTATCACCCTTTGCTTCGTCAACAACGTGAGAATATAAAAACTCAATCTTCGGGTTGCTTAGAGCGCGACGCTGCATAATTTTGGAAGCTCGCAATGTATCGCGTCGATGAATGATGATAATCTTGGAACCGAACTTTGTCAAAAACTGAGCCTCCTCCATAGCAGAATCTCCTCCACCAATTACAGCGAGGACTTTACCCCTGAAAATAGGAGCAGCACCATCGCAAACGGCACAAGCACTGATGCCCTTCTGCCAAAATTCGCCATCCCTGCAACCAGTGATATCGAGCCTTCTGGCTGTAGCCCCCGTGGCCAGAACAATGCTATCCGCTGTGCAATTTGTCCCAAATTCGCCGGTGATCTTAAAAGGGCGCACGGACATGTCGACAGAGGATATGGTCTCAGTATGAATGCTCGTACCGAATCGGAGGGATTGCCTTCTGAAGAGGTCGGTGATGGCAGAGCCACCAATTCCGTCGGGGAAACCGGGGAAGTTCTCGACGTCTGTGGTTGTGGTTAGCTGGCCGCCAGCGGCGACGCCAGCGGCCATGAAGCCTTCGTACATGACGGGTTTGAGTTCCGCGCGGGATAGGTAGATGGCAGCTGTGTGGGCCGCTGGGCCTGATCCGATGATGACCACGCGGTGTGGTTGTGCATCCGGAGCTGACATGTTGGATAGTTAGAGTTGGCAAGTTGCAGAATTGGGACGGAGAATTTGCAGTAGCTGGGAGGGAGACTGTGGAGGAAGTTGGTAGATGATTGAGATGGCGGGAGGCAATGTCCTCACGAAGTAAGATGAGTAGAATTGGGTTTCTTAAAGACTGATGGGAAAGGCGTCAGGGTATCTAAGGGTGGTGAGTTTATTACACACTTGAAACGTTCCCCGTGGCGCAATCCGTAGTTGAGAGTGTGTACCGGAAGACCAACGAGGTTGGTAGAGTCAGTTTCGACGCGGCTGACGCCTTCATATGCAATTTTGTTACATACAGTGCATCGTACTGGAAGGGTGCTGCATCCCACAGCGCTGCCCTTGTCTAATAAAATTTGTCCTACTCTAGAGCGCCTAGGGGACCATTTCTACACGGCGTTACGTTTCTCGCATTCCAGAACCAACGACACTACACGTGTAGGCCCCTTCTGTAGAAATACCTCTTTTCCCGCCAAATTGCCCTTCTTTGTACACGTGTACAGTTTGTACAGTTTGTACAGTTTGTACAGCAATGCTCTCATCTATCACCGTTTATCTTATTTTTTGATAAGATATACGCATAAAACGTGTAACATTTGTGTTCTACATTACAGCCCATATGATCGTCGGATAGAGCTTGTGATGGGTGGATCAGGCAGTGCAGCAATCGTTCTTCAGGATAAACCAAGTCCTGTCTCCGAGCTATGCGCCGAGCGGGAGCAAGAGAGCCTTTCGAAGAGACCTGTTTACAACAGCCTATGCTTCCAATAATAGTATCTCAGGACCCCAGTAGACTATATTGTTCAAGTTGGCTTGCAGAACGAAAATCTCCCTCAGGATTCGCATGAACCATCCATGAGCCTTCAGAGTACTGGTAAGAACTAAAATACCTACCCCACATTGATAGCCGTGTATAAACACCATTCCCTCCTGAGACACCCGCAAATCACCAAAATCCCACAATGGACATTGCCCTCACAGAAGCCCGCAAGGCCCTTGAAAGAGGCGAGGTTCCCGTCGGCTGTGCACTACTAGACAAGGATGGTTCTCTGGTAAGCGTGGGGTCCAACCGGACGAACGAGCGCGGTAACGCAACCTCTCACGCAGAACTGGTGGCTTTCGAGGCACTAGGGGAGTCGGAGGCGCCGCGTGTCACGCGCGGTCAGTTGACTCTGTACGTGACGTGCGAGCCGTGCGTGATGTGCGCGGCAGCTATTGTGCAGTATGGGATCGTGGGCAAGATTGTGTTTGGATGCGCCAACCCGCGGTTTGGGGGGTGTGGGTCTGTGAGATCGTTGGATATGTACCGGGAGTTTCAGAAGAAGACTTTTAATGCGCGTGCGTGTGTCCCGGAGGTTGAAAAGGGCGTGCAGGCTAAAGAGTGTGTTGAACTGCTCACGGAGTTTTATAAGAAGTCGAATCCGAATGCGCCGAAGCCGAAGAAGAGGAGACTTAAAAGCTGAAGGTGGTATATTTGGGAGAGATGTGGATATTGGGTCAAGAGGGGCTCTGATCAATTGCATGTATTTAAGGGGGCTATCAAGACACATACAAGTGAGGGGGTTCTGCTGTTGGCAAGGTTTGCTGGTTTTATACGTATAAACATGAGCATGCTGCTTATTGAACTTCAATTGACACGAAGCGAAACAAGACGCAGATAAACGTGTTACCTTTTCTCGGCAGTCTGGATGACACGAGAACCTCAAGACGTTAGAGGATATAATGTTGTTCTAATGAGAAATGCTGTAGGGAGCCACTTGATGCCGACCCTGAATCTTGGAAAACGTAGTCAGTAAGTGACTCCGAGCTGTGAAGTTGGCCAGCGCATTGCCATAAGGTTGCGAACACTCTGTGGGCGGAGGCTTGCATCCAAGTCTTGTCCAAACCAGCCCTGCACTTTCTTAGGCAGCGAAGCTCTCGAACTTATGATAACTTCAGCGTTACTGAATGTTCTCTCGCCACGTCACAGCGGGAACGGGAATCCGCCCAAAATATACCTCCAGTATTGCCGTTGAGGATGTCACTGTTATCGATCGCGCCATCACGCGTGACCCGGTGCTTCTGACTATTGGGTCTTCAAGATCTCGCTTGAGAGCTGTTCCCTAATCTCAGAAATTCAGCTGCACCACCGTAATTTTTATTTCACACGCATCATTGCGCTTATTGTCAAGCCGAACACGCCACGATAGGAGACTGGCATTTGTCGGCTCTGAGATATGCAGCTGTGCACTGCGCTGCGATTGAAATGTAAAGTTTACTCTAGCCTTCTAGCTGCACTAGAGAGGCACAGGAGCTTAAGAAGATTCAATGCATCTTAACCTGTCCAGCAACGCATCGTTGGGTCACCCTCTCTCCTGAACATCGACTCAGATCTCTTGCGGACTAATTCTGCCGCCCTAATTGAAGCCTGCCAATACATAGACATGCGATTCATGATCCTTTAAAAACCAAAAGCCCCGCATTCTCGCCAATATTCCCATCCAAGATAATCTCTTAACACAGCAGCGGTCATCACACCTTTCACAAAATCTAAGCACTGTTCCAGTCATGAACACAGCAGCCTTTCAGTGTCTCTTCACCCCGGCCTTCTCGGGCAGGCAAACCCCGCATCAACTTGCCACATGCTCCAGCGCAAAAACCCGCATGGGAACCCAATTGGACGCCGGTGTCACAGCCCCCAAGGGCTTCAAGGCCGCTGGTTGCACAGCAGGCTTCAAGCAATCCGGCCTGTCCGATCTGGCCGTTGTCATGTCACAGAACAATGAACCCCTCACGGCTGCCGGCGTGTACACCAAAACGCTGCTGCGTGCCGCCCCCGTTGATATATCTGAGCAGAATGTCTCAAAAAGCGCCGGTAGGATTGCCGCTGTCGTTCTCAATTCGGGACAGGCCAATGCTGGCACGGGATCCGACGGCTATGATGACGCCGTTCAGACCACTACCATTGCTGCAGATGCCGTGGGCTGCGATCCGACTAATGTCTTCATTTGCTCTACTGGCGTCATTGGTCGTCGATTTGACGTCAGTTTGATGAAAGATGCTTTGCCCAAAGTTATTGCCGCTGCCACTGATTCCCTTGAGGCCGGTTCGGCCGCTGCAAACGCCATCATGACCACGGATCTCCGCATGAAGCAGGTTGCTTTTGAGGAGGTCATTAATGGTACCAAGGTCACAGTTGGCGGCATGTGCAAGGGTTCCGGTATGATCCACCCCAACATGGCTACAATGCTGGCCGTTGTCACCTGCGATGCAGATGTCGATCAGCCTCTTTGGCAGGGAATGTTAAAACGGGCTGTGGACAAATCCTTCAACGCCATTACTGTGGACGGTGATACATCAACAAATGATGTAGTATGCGCCCTAGCAAGTGGCGCATCAGGGTTGTCCGTTTCGCAGGATACGCCAGAGGCTCTCGCGGTCGAAGGTTTATTGACTAGCACTCTTATGCATCTAGCGAGGAGTATTGCAAGGGACGGAGAGGGGGCAACAGTGCTGGTGGAAGTGAACGTGTCAGGGGCGAAAAGTGACGGGGATGCAAGGACAATCGCGAAGACCATTGCGGGCTCCAATCTGACCAAGGCTGCTATCTTCGGCCGAGATCCTAATTGGGGAAGGATTGCAGCAGCTGCAGGTCGGGCAGGTGTGCAGTTTGACGTCAGCTCTTTGGAGATTAGCCTTGGGGACCATCTGTTAATGCAGAAAGGGAACCCTGTGCCTTTTGATGAGAAGGCGGCGAGCGAGTATATGGCCAAGAAGGCCGCAGCTTCTGGTGATCGTTATCTTTCCGAGGATGACACGGTGGCCATCAACGTGGTCGTTGGGGACGGGCCGGGTTCTGGAATATCTTGGGGGTGTGACTTATCGTATAAGTATGTTGAGATTAATGCTGAATACACAACTTGAGCCTGGCATGTGGAGAGCATAATATGCATATTATGCTACGTGTGGAGTAACCTAGGGAAGGGAGCCACATCCCATGTGGGTCCTGGAAAAGATTCAGATTACTAAAGGTAAAACGGTGCCAAGAAAGTTGCTTGGACGTTGCTCTCCCTGTTCCGTTAAGTTAGTTTCTTTTAGTTACTGGTTCGTGTGGATAAATACAATACCTCGCAGAGCATAGTAAGTTACAAATAATGAACAGCGATACCAGGGTAAAGGTCTCATATCTGAGGAATTGCCGCGGGTGGCTGGCTTCCCACGCTACCGAGCAGACGCTCCACAAGAAAGGATAACCTCGAAAACTTCCCGGGGCAACCATGTTGGGCAGTACCCTCTGCCTAACGTTATGTCTGCAAATCATCTCCTCTACGAAGAGGATCCCTGACCATTTTCCGTGGCGCCCATCCCCGCACGAAACCCTTCCATATCGAATTCCTGTTCGTATTGATCTTCGCCCCACAAATCATCCAAGCCGGCTAGAGCGGCCTTCATCCCCTTTCCAGTTCCCATAGTCGCGGCTGTCTCTCGATCGTTCTCATCATCAGCATCATCCGCGTCACCCACTTTGAACAGGTCCAGCAGCTGTTCAGTGTTCATGCTCTGCAGGTTGGAATTATCTCGATTAACAACCGTATTCGCAATATGTGTCTTGAACTTCTGCATGCTCATGATCTTCTCCTCTAGGGTGCCTTTCGTTATCAGTCTGTACACATTTACTGTGCGCTTCTGACCCATTCGATGGGCACGATCCATGGCCTGCAAATCCTTCGTGGGATTCCAATCGTGCTCCAAGAAGATGACAGTATCCGCGCCAGTCAAGTTCAGACCAAGACCACCGACCTGCGTTGTGAGCAGCAGACAATCAATAGTGGGGTCGGCGTTAAATCGTGTGACTATTTTCTGGCGCTTCGATGTCTCAACAGAGCCATCCAGGCGCAAGTAGCTAACCTCAGGCATATGCCTACTGAAAAGGTCAGTTTCGACAAGATCTAGCATCCCCTTCAGCTGCGCAAATATCAAAACCCGATGTCCACCAGAATCCCGAGCACTTGACTGCTGCAAGCCGATTCCACATTCTTGAAGGATACTCATCAAACCGACAAGCTTGGCGCTTGACTCGATGTCATCTATCGATTTTCCTGTGGCACTCAAGGCACTCTGTATTTCATTGTACAATGGATTTCCCCGTTTCAGAACAAGTTTGGGATGACTGCAAAGGCGTCTCATATATGAAAGAGCCTTGAACACATGACCTTTGCTTCCCTGTCCGGATGAATCATTTTCGTCAGCCAGAATACCACCACCACCACCTGCTACGTCCCTAGAAAACTCTTCATATAGACGCTTTTGCAAAGGTGTCATTGTACAATGGTAGTCTTGCATAATTTTCGGTGGAAGTTCTGCCAACACGTCATCCTTCAGACGCCTAAGTACGAATGGCAGCACCTGGCGATGGAGGGCTTCTGTGGCTAACATCCCTTTTTCTTGATCTGCTTCACTACACTTTTGGTCTTGAGACGCCATGATTGGTTTTGAGTAAGTGTCCTTGAAGCTCTTCTCAGACCCGAGGAAACCAGGCATCAGAAAGTCGAATATTGACCACAACTCTAAGACTGAGTTTTGGATTGGTGTGCCAGTTAAAATTAGCCGGTGGTTTGCGGACAACGCCCTAACTGCCTTAGCGACCCTAGTCTTCGGGTTCTTGATGACATGCCCTTCATCAAGGGCAACATAGTTCCAACGCAACGGTTCGAAATGCCCCAGATCATTGCTTAGAACATCATAGCTAGTCACTACCAGAGATGCTTGCTGGAAGTCTACTCTCTCCCGCATTCTGGCTCGTACCTTCGGAGGTCCTGCGTAGTGCACTATACCGTGAAGGGCACTTCCAAAAAATCGTTCGGCCTCTTCAACCCAATGAGCCACAATTGTGCTTGGGCATACCACAAGGGACGGAGGACAAATCCCTTCGGCTGACATAGTTACATAGTCACCGGTAATCATGCACAAAGTCATTAGTGTCTTGCCAAGTCCCATGTCATCACACAATGCCCCGTGGAGCCCATATCTATTCAAGAATGCGAGCCAGTCCAAGCATTCCTGCTGATACTTACGCAATGTGATGCCATCCCCAATTGAGACGGGAAGCTCATAATGTGACCGTGGCTCAGTACCCAACAGTTGCCCCAAAAAGCTTCGAGCCTCTTCCCTCTCCGCAGCCATTGATTCGCTCATCCTTGGATCATCAGGGGCCCCTCCTTCCAGCGGCATTAAGCGTACTAATGTACCAAACACTCCAGCAGCAGCATCGCGGACAACCTCATCCTCATCAACCATTCTGGTCATCATTGGTACAACCATAAAGGCCGCATAGGGAATAAGGTCAGTACCCATTCGGCTGACAACGGCTCGTAACGCAGTCGCTGCACCTCTTCGCGAGCGTAGGTCTGACTCTTTGTCCCTCTGAGAACCGGACAAGAGCGGCACAAGTTTGCTTACGACTTCCTGCATACCCTCTCCAGGGATTGCCGCAACAGTATCCGCCAGGCATGCAGGACCGTAATCTGCATATGCCCCATGTGGAGCAGCGCACGCTCTTATGACGAAAGGCAGCAGAGAAACTACGGCCGTATGAAGTTGCGAGTGAATGTAGCCGACAACAAACCGCAAAATGATCATTGCTTCTATGACTTCGCGGCATGGGGATTCGATGCCTGCACTTGTCAAAGCATCGCTGAGCCGAGACCATAGCCATGGGAGCTGGGTAAACAAGCTTGCCTCGAATTCTCTACACAAGGCCTGGAAAGAAGAGACGGCTCCCCGCTTTGCAAGGGCAGGTCCATCCAGCTCCACCTCTATTGAAAGCCCCATAGACGACAGGATCTTCTTGTCAGTTACTGTCTGATCAGCAGTTAGATGCTTGGTCAGATTTTTAAGCATTAGACTGAGAGGCTTCTTTGCATCCCTGGAGGACAGACGCAGAGCTAATCTGGAAATGGCATTTGCTGCATATTGTTGAAGAAAAGGATTTTTGCTCGTTTTCAGAGCAACCATCAAGGACTTGATGAAGGGACCAACCTTTTGGGGAAGAGGGTGGGCAGGGGCTGATACAAGTGACGAAGTTGCACTTGCTGCAAGCGCAATTCTGTTTGAATCTTCTCGAACAGTCATGTATCCGATTGAAGACAATATTCGCATCCGTAGAGATTCAAAAGACTCCAGGCGACGCTTCTGTATATTCTCATTCCGTAGACTGGTCAGTAAGTACTCCCAAACATCACCCGTGACGAGTTGAGTTATTCGCGATTTGGCGAAGAGGGCATAATAAGCAGCAGACGGATAATCCCGTGAGTTGAGCGCCTTCTTCCCCTTCATTAGAGGCTGTTGCATGTCTGCAACCTCACTTGCAGCAGACGATGGGATAGTATCTAGAAGAGCAAGTGAATCTGAAAAGAATGAACCAGCGGACATTCCGACTTCAGCAATAGGGCAATTTCCTCTCCCGCTAACCTCAGCTTCAAGCAAAGTCTGTATGGTTTCGGTGAAAGCAAACGTCGAAGATTGTGAAAGCCTCGCCCAGTGATCACAGACATCAGAGGCAACTCGGCGATTTGTTGCGAACGGACCTTTTAACGCCTCGACCAATTGATTCTCAAGAGTCGCGTCGTGAGCTGGCCAAAAGACTGCCAGCAAACCTAAAGCGGCGGCAGCGTTGTGCTGCATCTTTACAGCATCATAGGGGCCCTCCACAACAGTTGAGGAGTCATTGTCATGCGCAGTTTGAGGAATTGAACTACCACTGTTCTTCGCCTTTCTCGCCTTCGCAGCTCGACGTGCGGCGACAGCGGCAGTTCGACGACGGGCAGCTGGCGTCATTTTCGCCTTATTCTGGGTTTCATCATATGCTCCAGCCTCACTCCGGCTCTCTCGAGATGAGACTTGCAACCAATGATGAAGCAAGGGACCGACGCTTTGCGGTAAACTGCATGCGTGAGTCTTACTATTTCCTAAGGCTTTCAACATTCTAGACCACACTCTTCTCGACGTTTCAAGTGTATCCGTCTCAGTTTCGAGTAGAATGTTCCGGAATAATCGCGAGAGCATGTCTGTGCATAGAGGCTGAGCCCAGACAAGCAGCTCCTCATCAGGGAATGAGGATGTGATCTTATCTAGCAACATAACAGCAGCACGTCTCACTGATTTCGAGCTATGTCGAAGAAATGGCCACAGGCGAGGGACTAGCTCCGTCAAGACGCTCGAAATGTCATCAGGTTTGCCTGCTCTGCTATGTTCGTCTGTGCCCTCTTCATAAGCTTCAGAGTACTCTGCGATCATGTCAGGGTCAAGCCAAAGCGGATTAAACCCGGACTGGGGCGGACAGCTGGTAATTTCGGAGAGCAAACGTAAGACGCTGCTAGTGGACGCACTGATGTCATCGAGGTCGAGCAATGCCTCCCACATAGTGGTTACCAATCCAGGAATGGATTGGGGTTGAAAGGACATGATCTTGGCAGCAACTGGGAGGAGAGCTTCTGCCGCTACAGCGCGTACGTCATCGTCCTGATCCCTCAGCCCTTCAGTTATGTCAGAGAAGGCCAAGCCGAGGAGCTCTACCGCCATGGTATCCTTCGCTGCGAGTACATATCGGATGCCCAGGAGGGCTGCATGTCTGACTTCCCACTGGGTGCACTTCGGGGTCTTTAGTAAATAGAAAACTCTGTCCACCAGCTTCAAGGTACTGTCATGGGACATAGCGCGGGCTGATGCGGCAATAGTCATTGCAGCCGTCTCCCTTACTGGGGCCACAACAGCATCGCCGACAAAATCCCCAAATCGATCCATGGCTAACACGCATAAGAGGCGGCAACAGACGTCCTCTAGCCATTGCGCGTTCTCATTATCGCCTTCGATACCGACACTGCAGCGCCCGGCACTGCCCGCATGGCGCATAAGAATCTGCCTCAGGCCCATCGCTGCACCATGACGCCATTCCCAGCGTGGCTCCAGCAAACCATGCTTAAGGAGCTCACATGTTGACTGAAAGTCCCAGTGACGGGGTCCGAACTCTTTTTCAAATTCTTCATCCTCCTCCTCATTCTGCTTCGCCATTTGACTCAGGGAGAAAACCTCTGCGCCGCCGTTGTTCGCATCAGGGGTTGTTGCTTCATTTGGAGCGCGTGGTCGCTTAGGAGGCCTACTCATACCCATATCCGCGCTCCTGCGAGCTCGCTTCTTTGCTTCACGTTTGAGTCGATTGCGTTCTCTGGCACTCATACCGTCGACCGACATTTCCGCAACGACATCTGCTGTGGCGGCGACACCAGCTGCGGGAGACGCAATCATTGATGGGGACGTGGCACTTCGCTTGGCAATAAGATCTTCGTCTTTAAGACCCAGCATGTCAGATGCATTTGAGAACCTATCGTCCAGACCTAGATCCGTCTTAAGCCTTGCTCTTTGCGCGGCGACATCTGTCTCTCCACCCTTATATTCATCACCAGATGAACCGAAGAGCATTGCGCCGCCTTCCATGAGCTTGTCGATATCAAGAGTATCGAACCTTAGACCAGTGGATAAAATAGATGTCGGAGATTCGGTTGGTCGATCAGGTAAATCGGATAGTTGCATAGGCTCTGCTGCTTGCGGTTCCAGCTTGATAGGTTCCTGCTTGGCATGTTCCTGCTTAACAGGCGCCTGTCCGACAGATTCCAGCTTGTAAGCTGATGTAACGGCAGCATCGGAAGATATATACGGCTGTTCACGAGTGTGATCGGCTTGCGGAACGAAGCGGGGAGATGACTCTGCAATAGCAGCAATTGCAATACCGGCAGCGATTCTAGTCTCCCAGACAGGGGAGCGAAGCAGACGACGAACCCTTCGTAGAACAGGGCGAGTCTCAGAAGGATGAGCAGCAACCAAGTCACCAATCTGATTCGCAGCCATCTTTCTGACGGCGGCATTAGAGCCAGAGTCAAGAAGCGATATAAGGCCATCGAGGCGAGTAGAGGCACCACTGAGGTTATTGCCTCCCATGTTCGCTACTCAGGCAAGTAGAGAATGTAGAAGATGTTGAAGGAGAAGTGCTGCCAAGGACAGGGTATGCGATGAGACATAGTGGAGGAGCGGGTGGCCTTTTATAAATGGACGCGATGTGCTTCGCCTGGCTCAAAAGTCGCCACTATCCGTTGCTGGAAGGGATTCAGCCCATCATGTGCTGTGCTTGCTCAGAAACTGTTCCCAGCACGATACAGTCAGCCCACTGCATGTTGTCATACTTGTTCATACTGTCTCTTGTGCTCTGAATTTTATCTCAAAAATCTCATTTCACTCATCCTTGGCGCCATTTTCAGCATGTATATTGAAGGTACAGTAGGTAATGTTACAGCATCTGCTTTTTTCACTTAACGCTTGTTGAGAGACACACTGTCCTCCAACAGCAGATCACCATTCTGTAAAAAGCTAATTACGATTTCCGAATCTCGATCTATACCGTTTCGGAACCGCGATTATCGCATCCACGTCAAACAAAGTTATGGTAAAATTTTACAGAACATACCGGCGCCGATGTATAACCCTAAACCATCTCGGGGCTCTCCTCGTAAAGCCTTCATATTTTATTTTATTTTTATACTTGTCATAAACTCATCCTCATTTCAACCCTCCTCCTTTCATTGGCTATTTTACCGCCTCACGCCAAGCACTGGCTTTCTTCATGCACATCGATGTCTCCACGTTGCCCTACTTAAATCCCTTTGGCTCGCCCGCATCACACCTTTCCCCCCGATACCAACAGATAGCGGCGCCCATGTCACACCACAGTTTTTCCTGGAGCCCCGTGAAAAACGCTCGTTACGTCGCATTGACGCCACGTGCTGCAGGTGAAGTCTTTCGCATCACCATGTTGATGGTCTGGATCCCAATTATCCCGTCCTCTGCTTAAGTGCACCATCTGTGCAATTGCACAGGACGGAAGATTGCTGTCCAGCATCGTCACCTTTTCCATTCCATTTGTAGTGCTTATGCCATGATCGGCGACTCTTAATTGCTAGGGAGGAAACCGCATAACCTGGTCTAACAAGATCAGGCCCACCGGCCCTCTCTCGTTCCCTGTCGCCTACATCACCCGGAGAATTCCACGGAGGACCTTGGTTATTAGTACAAGTCCCTCCACTAAGACTCTCCTACATTCCTTTTTTTCCTTCAACCCGCATTTGATGTTTTGATGTAGTCCGACAAGTATTTGGAAGTTCTTCATGTAGTCAGCTTTTCTTGTCGTCTCTGGTAATGTACCCCATTGGAGGGCTGGTGTTCTGCTTCCTGCTTTCGTTTGATGTATATATAATACTATGTAGGAAGGCCCTGCCAGTCCTTTTGTCAAGGACTTGTAGCATTTCGCAGCTTAGGGCTGGCCATTGTCTTTTCGAAACAGCAACGGCGTTGCCTCTCCTCCGTTAGCGGTCCCCTTCGGCTGTTCCACCAATTGAATATCATTGAGATTCATAGGAGTGATAAATAGTTTCCAGATTAGCGCACAAGCAAGACCCCCCATCAAAACCAAGCAGCCAAATGGGAATGCTCCAGAAGTTCCCCAGACATTTAAGCCGATGTCTATTACAATCAGACCGTTAGCTGCGAGTAGTATCGCGAATGAAAAATACCCCGCTAGTACCATCCGTTGACTATAGCCCTCCTTCCCCTCGGTTACAGCCTGCAATGCCTTGAATATTGGTAGCACTGCAAATGGCAGAGAGAACGACATGGCTACCTGAGAGAGCACAATCAGATTGTCAGACCCTTCATCTCCTGCGATCAACGCAGCCACCAAAGCCGGTACAATGGCTACTGCCCGTGTAGCCATTATCACCAACGATGAACTATCCTCTGTGATGCCTAGGAAGCCTTCGCATACCGCCTGGCTCGCTAGCGTACCCGTGACAGTTGCCGCATGGCCGCTGGATAGCAATGCAATCGCCCATGCCGTAGATGCAAATCGTGTGCCGAGAACATTCTGCAACAGTGCGCCTGCGTCCTTCAATCCGATTTCTGTGACGTTAGCTAACGCCTCTCTCGGAAGCGCGGCCGCTACAGATACAACGGAGGCATTTATGATGAATGTTGCAAGAAAAATTGCGGCTGCTTCTATACTTGCGTATCTGCAGGCAGACGTTTCATCTGCTTTAGCCCATTCATCTTGTGCTAAAGATGTGCCAGGGGATAGATTTGCGGCCGCAACGGCCGCTGCGTCCTGGTCGCGCCTCTTCTTTACGAGCCAGCTGTGAAGGAAGAGGTTATGCGACATGATGATGCTTCCTAGAATTCCAATTGCTAGAATAGCTCCCTCTCTGGGCCGCTCGCCTAGGGTGGGAACGAGCGCACCTTCAACAATGGCGGAAATTGCTGGGCGTGAAAGTAGGAACTCATAGAACATACAAGCAGCAAGAATAAATAGCATGCCTTCGATGATGAGTTCTACTATGTTCATACCCTTTCTCTGTAGGTACAACACAAGCATGGTATCACACGCAGACATTAGCATACCAAGCCACAGGGGCCATCGGAAAAGCAACTGGAGCGCGAAGGCAGTTCCGACGACTTCAGCTATGTCAAAGGATATGATGGAGATCTCAGCGACGACGAAGAGAGATCGAGAAAGTAATTGATGCGATTTGTAGGCGCGCGCACAGAGCTCCGCAAGATGCGAACCAGTGAGGACTGTGAGGTGCGCCGCGAGGGTTTGAAGAACCCAGCCGATGATGCTTGAGAAGAGCAACGCCCATATCAACTTATAGCCGAGACGATTTCCAGCCTGGAGGTCAACTTCAAGATTTCCAGGGTCTAGTGCGGCCACGCTTATGAGGCAGGGTAGACCAGCTATTGCTATGATGCGACGCCATGACCATTTGCTCCGTTCGTAGGGTAGTTCTTGGTGGGCAAAATTGGATAGATTGATTGCGATACTGTCTCTTGGAAGGCTCATTTCTCTTTTAGCTTATATCGAAAGAGGTGTGGTCAGTTCAAGGCAAATAAGTTGTGCTAGTTGAGGTGGAGTCAGTCAGTTATTGCGCTTGACGATGTTCGTCGAGAAAGATATGAAGGCCATTTTGTATGAAGGATCGACCGAAAATATGTGGTCCTCCCGGCAAATGGAATAGCATCCATGCAAAGATGCAACTGTTATCTACTTTACATACATACTGTACCCTTCAAGGGTACATATGGAGTCATCCTAAATTGCTTATTGCATGTGGAATAGGACAAACTAGAGCGGCACGAATGCAGCTGATATTGAATGTGGTCAATCCAGGTGACAATCATGGAGCACACACACACAATCTTGAAAGGTGGTGTGTGAAAGGTACCTTTCTCAGCTGCAGAGACTTGCAAGGAAACTGTAGATAGATGCAGAAGCAACTTGCTGTAATGTTTAATTGCCAGGGGCAGTACAAAGCCGGTGCGCCCTGGAACATCACCACTGGTAAATTTAGTGTAACTTCGCAGACAGTACCTTCTGGGTACTGTACAGTATTGGGCCAACAACCCCTTTTTTAAATTAAAAATAAGGAAAATGTGGAATTGTACTGTCAGTGCCGAGTAAGTTTTTTACTTCGAGAAACCGACTTGTAGTCAAAGATTGAAGTTGAAGTACAGCATTGTACAATAACGTTTCAATAAAAGGCCTAATTTAATGTGGCCTGTTTCATCTCCCAACGCAATGGGCCTATGTGCTGTGATTTTCTTCTAATTTCTGCCCTGAATGCAATGAATTTGACACGACGGTGTCCCTCGTGGTCCAATCACTTGACCACAACGGTTGCCATTGCACTCCAATGACAATAATATGTCATATTATGAAACTCTTTTGACATTCATCATTTGCAGTCATCTTGGCAGATATTATGATATACCCAAAACGAAACACCTCATCATACGAATCCTGCTCCTTCTAAACTTTTGAAGCGATTTCCTGGAACAAGCTGGAAAGGAAGAAAAAGTTAAGATGGACTGACACGTACGATACATCCCTACCAATCAAACTGCAGCACTGATAACACAACCGCTTTTTGATTTCTTAACCACCCAATGAGCGAAAACCGATCTCACAAAACGCCTCCAATCCAAACAGCCCTAGGCCGTTAATTTCTCAAAGTGCCACACCTGTCCGGCAGATGGCAGATTCTGCTGTTCAATCCCCACAGAAGGCACCCAACCTCCCATCCCATCCAGCATTGCATTGCCTTGGCAATCTCGCGTTCCACCTCAAATTCCCC
>JAUBNZ010000365.1:0-18004 GCA_032355485.1 Bonnemaisonia californica
GGGAGACCAGAGTATCCTTATCCTATGCTTTAAGGATACTCGTAACGGGGCGGTTGACTGGGTCACGCCAGAGGATGTTATCTCCACCTGATGGCCGCACAGGTGGAGGGTTGATGGGGAAGCGGATCCGAACCCTCCCAGAACCGTGAAGATGAGGGATGTCCCGCACAGTAGGACGTCCAAGGGGGTGGGTCTGAAGGGAAGAAAGGGGGTCAACCACTTGGGTATCGAGCTGGTTCTGCTAACCCAGCCTGTTTCTACCCCTTTCAGGGGGTAGAACTCCGGAAGGGGCGCGGCCAAAGTGTCTCTACGGTTTGTAGACCATGGAGAAGCGGAGAGGTTGAGTCTTTTTTGGACACACTGTCCCGGCAATGGGATGGTGGAGGCCGGAAAGATGGGGAAACGGCTCTCGGGGTCAATTTGTCGTGCTAACCCAGCTCGTTCGTCCCCTCAGGGGACGACGCAAGGCTTTGGGCGAAGACAATGTTCCTTCCCTTGTCCCAAGACAGGGAAGGAGCCGAGTTTTGGTGGCCTCCTGGAGGACAGGTTGTCCTAGGGCAAGAAGCGACCGTGACAGTTGAATCGCCCCACAAGTGGGACGACGAAGCGACGGGTCGAGAGGATGGTACGCGAGTCCCGGAGAGCAACGGGGAAGAGCTAACCTATCCTGTTTGTCCCAGCGTCGGGGAGAACCCAGAGATAGGCGCCGTGAAAGGTTGCACAAGAGACTCAGTTTCAGTGGGGGACTCGCGTACCCGTTTATTCTTAGGGTCACTACGATAAGCGGAGTGATACTTATACGCGGCTTTAGATTATGAACCCCTTAAATTATTTCTACATAATAAATACACCATAGCCTCAATCACCCAATCAGCGGGCTGTCTCGAAACCCGCTGAAGACTATTGGGTGGCCCAAGATTCTTTGGCCACCCATGCCGGGGGGGGGGCGATTAGCTATCTCGTTAGAAATAAGCACAATTTAGGTCACCCATAGAGGTGGCGGTTGGTAGCCCCTTATCCTCGGCCGATGACATCAATCCACCTCGATACAGCCGCAGTGGGGTTGTTATGATTGTATACCCTGCCTGCCAACCCGCTTCGAGAGCCGACATGCCTGACTGTAATGCTGACAACCAATACACTCCTCCCCTTACAGGGAGGGATGGGTTCTTACAGTGATATTATCCCTTCGGTTACCAACCGATCCACCCCATTTTCCTACCAGTTCAAAATATTAATATTTTTAGCACCTCCATCCACCCTATCACCCCCATTTTGGGGTGTGATTACAGGGCCACCTATTCACCAAAAATTCCAGTGACTCTCTCGCTCCAAAAGGGCGAGAAATTTAATACGGCCAAATCATTTACACCCCATCCATCCGCCTTAATTCATTCAAATTTGGCGGGTGGACGGGTGTTGACGACCCTTCCCTGTGAAGGGTCTTCACAATAACTGTAGTACCCCCCAGCCGGGGTACTACACGCACCATGCCTGTCAGAGTATCAAACTCTGCTTTGAAAGAAGAAGTTGAGTTCACCTCGCAGTAGTAGCAGTGGTAGTAGGACTAGTATCTTCTCGTTACATTTTCATCCGGTTTGTGATTGATTTCCTTTGTTGTATGGTTTTTTATCTTAATAGGTCAATCAAAATACGTTTGTGTTAATAGTGTTCGTTGCGATCAGTATCTCATGAGAATCATCTTCCCGAAAGAACCAGTCTCTCCCCTAAACTGAATCCGCCCAGCAAAAACGAACAGAGTGTCAAATGGAGAAGCCGGCAGAGGGCCGTTTCGCCAGGGGATACGAAGCTCGGGGGCCGAAGGCCCCAGAGCGTTCCTTGTTCATTCCCTAATCATTCATATTTGAGACATATGACATTTTGAAACGACGAGGTCGGATTTGTTTTGGCGCTAAGTTTTTAATCATGAAATAGCAGGTGTAGAAATTTATTACAATTTTACATGGGGGATGCATTGCGAGGGAAGATCAGAAGCTACATAAAACATTGCTCCGTTTACCTTTACTGCGTCAGCGTTCCCCAAGCAGTTTGTTTCGGAGGGGCATTACTTGAAGAATGAATGCATATCAGCACGGGCACCGTGAGGGAGGCTTTGTCTACAGAATTCGTAATGTTTTATCATTCTATAGCTGCTTCAGCTGCTTTAGCTGTTATAGCCATTATTGTCAGAAATGTCATATTTATAGCATATTATTGAAAATTTACAAACATGTCCCAAATTGTGTAGTATCTGAAATTGATATTTTTGATCAGGCTATAGCCGGATTGGTCACACCTGTATCAAAAATTTTAAAACTTGCACACATGCCCCAAGTTCTAATGAGGGTGATTCTTGGGGATGTAGAGGAGATGATAGTGATGATGGAGGTGTGGTGGTGACGTTGACGGCCTTGTGGCAGTGACACTGAGGGCCTTATGTCAGTGAAGCTTATGGCGAAGAGGCGATTACAGAAAAAGCGGTGTGGCGCATACGTTTTTGTCGTCAGTGATGTTACATGGGCGTGGTGAATATCAGGGTGACAGCGTCTTCGAAATGGTGGAGTAGCCACATACCTGGCTGTAGCTGCTATAGCTGCAATAAAATAATCACAAATTCATCAATTTCAGATTTTACAATATTTGAGACACGTGTTCAAATTTAAATAATTGATACATGTGTGACATATCTGGCTATAGTTGTTACAGCAGCAAAAGCCAGATCAAAAAATTACAATTTTAGATTTTATCAAATTTGGGACTCATGTTGAAACTTTGAACTTTTGATACACGTATGACATATTTGCCTATAGCGGCGATAGCAGCTATGGTCTAATCAAAAATTGGAATTTTAGATTTTAAAACATTTGCAAAATTGAAAATTCTCGTTTGACACATCTGGCTATAGCTGCTATAGGTGCTACAGCGTGATATGTTTTTGCGCGCATGTCCCGAAATTCAATTTTGAAAATCGTTGGACAGGATACGGAATCCTTACCCTGCCCAGTGATTCGTCCTGCCGTTTTCCATACAGTATCTGAATAAATGGAGGAGGTCTCGTGCGGAACTTCATCCCGAGCACCTACATCCTCTCATCTTGTATGACACATCATTTCATTCCCAAAACAAAAACCAATTCCAACCGATTCCAATCCTGGGTACTTCAGCTTCTTCGTCCTATCTGTTTAGCAGCATTAATCGATTTGTAGCTTATCCACAAGTTGAGAAGCCCAAAGACGAATTTTCTGAAGAGGAGCCGAGCACCGTGCCGCCCTGCATCGTAGAAGAAAGCAAGATGGACGATGTGAAGCTCGTGGATTGCCATCATCGGCTCAAGGCTCTCGAGGCTACTGGGAAATCTCATCAGAGGATAGAGTTCAAAGTATTTTCTGAGCAGTTTGCCTAGCCATCCATTCAGTTAAGAAAAAGTGCTATGAACTTAATTTTGAACCGAAAATTTCAAAGCACGCATTTCCAACTCATCTTCTTCGCAACATAGCATTTGTCCCCATCTCTCTTTAAATTTATCTATTAATTATAAGTGTGCGGTAGGGTAAGAATTGAAATGATTATTGTGGAATATCGGCGATCTGCCTATAGGCAAATCCGCTGTATTCCACGAAATACAAATTTGTTGCGAGTGATAACGAATTCATATCTGAGAACCCATGGGTCCTCTATAGACGACCCATAGGTTCTCAGAACTGTGCGCAAAACATATCTGGGTATAGGCTCTAATATCTGGTATACCAGAATCGAACAATGTTCCATGCACCTTTCGAGCTTCGCAAACGTGTGATATATCTTTCTGTGTCTTCTATAGCTGCCATAGACTGATCAAAAGTACACGTGCGTCATATCTGTCCATAGTTTCATAGCTGCTATACCCAGTATGGTTTGCCCGTTTCTAAGGTCTATAAAAATGTGAAAGGTAAATACGGATGGCTTCTTGCGCAGTAATTAGCGTATATCTGTGGTAGGAGCAAATTTTACAGGGTACTTTATGAAGCATACCTGCACTGAGAAACGAAGATGCTTTGCTGAGATCGGCATGACCACTTCTACTTCGTATATGGAAACTTATCCTGTTTGACCATATCCCGACATTCTGCATTTTATAATCGAAAGATTGGTGATTTGGTTGATGCCCGTAGAGAAGTCCAAATACGGATGTAATTACTCCATCGGAACTGCTTCTCCCGACGCAACAGTCTTGGCAGATTCCACCCTGTCGAATCCAACCGCACCACAGTACAGATCTGATCTGGAAAGCATCATTGGAAACCGAGCAATGGAAACGGTGGTCACTGATAGCTCCATACTGTAACAGTATGTGGGTGTATGGAGTCACCCGAATCTTCAGTGCATCAGCCCCCTTCACGAGGACAAAGAGGGATAACCCTTCCAGGCTTAGGGAATCACCCCTATCACAGCCCGGATCATCCAGAGGAAGGACTGTGTGACCCTCTTCATCCGGGGTCTTGGACGCAGTACGGAGGAGACCCATCCGAGTCTCTGGAATCTGGAGATTGCGGGAACAACCAGACTCCTGATTCATGTTCTCTACGACTGTGGCAATTCCTAAATCACTTACCAGTTTGTGCTCGAAAAGCGCTGAACGGGTCGTCCCAAATTTCTTGCGCATTTCCTAGCCGTACAGAGAGAACGTACCGCGACTGTACTCCAAGTAGTCCTCAGGACAGTTGTCCATATTGCAAATATTAGTCCACGCATCCCTCGATTCCGCCTGATACTCACCAGTACAACCATCTTCATCGGTTAGCTGTTTGAACTCCCTCAAAATCTCCCCGAACCGTTGTTTGAAGGAATCTTCCACAGCCTTGTATTGGAAACTACCCTCGAAAACATAGCACCCACACATGGCGAGACAATAACAGGATCTTGGGTAGTATTTCGCTGTAGTCTAGCAGCCTACAAATTCGAAATTCCTGGGATCCTCGGAGACATATTCCAGGAGCTCTTTGTTAACATGATCCTTAACATTCCAAGCTTCCTGGATGAGAAACGGGAGAATCCGTTCGATAATTTCGTTAGCCCAGGGTTTGTCAGGAAGATGTCCTTCATGATCGAGCATCCCGCTATCACCACCTGCAGGTTACTGAACCATAACGATATTTTCCTCATCGAAATTTGCAGACAGATCTCTGGACACAGCATAACTCGCCACGGCAAGGACTGCTCCCGATCGGCCAGCCCGGTGCCAACTCTTCCTTACGCTTGAAGAGATTCCAGTCTCACCTAGAGAGGGAAACTTCCAACTTCTCCCCTTTAGTCGACGTGAGCTTCTACGTTTCTCTCCGGTGCCCGCTGTAGCGCGTATGGAGCTGGTGGCTCTGAATGGGTCAGGGTCTCCATCATTGCTGAATTCATTCAGCATTTCGGCGTCTGCACCGGACGGTTTCCGTTCGCTTTTCGAGTCTTCTCTGACGAAAACTGCGATTTAAACTGCCTACGGCGGCCCGTCATCTGGAACTGTCTGAGCGGCACACGCAACTTCGCTTTCCGGGGAACTTTCCTTCCTACCAACGGAAGAACTGGCGGGCTGCCTACTATACGCCGTTCTGGGCGGGACTCAACTACTGTCAGCCTCCGAGTCCAAATCATCCACGGTGATTGCATCATATTCCTTCTGCGGTTTGGAGAGCAGTAGGACCCTGCAAAGCTCCCTGTGCTGGGCATCTTTATAGGCCTTTTCCAATTCATGCTACTTTTCGTTCCCCTTCTTCTTTTCCTTCGCGGCAGGTAGAGTTGAGCCATCCATTTCCACAAACAATTTCATTAATGGAGATCGCACGGAGTCGAAGAGCTCAGGTATACGGATTCCTTGCTTCTCAGCAGCCTCGGTCAACAGATTCCAAAGCGCACTGAAACATAGTATCCAAAACCTGGGGAAAACGCGAATGGCCTTCGTGATTTCCTTCAACACGCATTCTTTTGTCTAAAACATAGTGAAATCTAAATTGAAACACTTCAAATCCTCGGGGCCTCTTCAAAATCCTGGGTGCTACAAGAGATCCGATGTGCAACCCATCGTATTACCTTTGTTTTCCACTCTAATATGAGTCCACATTGCGAATGACCTGCTTTTGACGGTCTCGAAGGGTTTCGTAAGAACCACGAAGTTTCGAATGGTAGTGTTCTTCAAGACTGAAAATTCCATTGTTCAGCGACACTACTGTGCTAATTGGGCCGATTTGACGGAAGAAATTTTGGCAAAAATATTATCTGAGAAATATTGATTTTGATGTAGGCTACGATAGATTCAGTACTTACAGTATCATGTTAAGGTTTTGCAGGCCCCGTCTATTGTAGTGTGACAACGGAATTGCTGGCCCGTGTTGTTGTGGGTGCGCAGTCAGTAATAGGGCCCATTGTATTGTTGGCAGGGGATGCTTTCGTTGACCCGTGCTGTTGAGGCGAGATAATTGATCTAGTGTGTCAAACAAATGTCCCCGTTACAATTCTTACGAGGTGCTGGATCGTGGTCTGTCTACAGCTACAATCATTAGTAGGGGTTTTTGTCCCACAATGCCATGATTCGCATTGTGGAGAGACAATAAATATAGTATATGTACCATTGTCTCTAGACAATGGAAGTAGTCGCAGAACTGTAGTCTTGCAAACAATGATTTGATAGGCTTTCACATTGTTCTGCTTCGCTCCTATAGCACCGGTTTGGCCGCTTCCGATCCGGTGGGTCGCAGGATCGCCGGTTTATTGGGTCCTACGTGTGGCACTCTACTAGATGCTATGATACGTCGTCCCGCGGGTCTGTTCACGGCCTAGAAAATAATTATTTAGAGTAAAGTTAGTTTGTTTTTAGTTCGGAGCGCATCTCTATGTTCCACCTTTGATCTGTGAGGTATCGGGCGGTTGCGGTGCCCCACGCTGCTTACCTTTCTCCCTTTTGTGTCGCCACCTTCGTCCCTTCCACAGCGGTGCTGTTCGCATTTGTACCCTGCACGCGCACGCCGCCGCGATTTAGAATAAAGGGGCTCATTCAGTATGGAGAAGAACGGTGCCATTCGGCTTTACCATCTTTTATGTAAAGTGAAGATATGGTATAAAAGCGAAGAGTAGGTAAGGTTAGTACCAGATTGCAGTTGCAGTTGCAGTTTTTCGGGCGCGCTCTCCATAAATCTCCACATTGAGTTACCTAGTTAATCCGCAGAGACGCAAGCGCGTGTTGGGTTGGAGAAGCCCTTTCGTTGCTCGTGCTTGTCATAGTTGCCAGGGATGGTGTCAGTACGCTTCATAACTGTTTGCGAACGCTTGAAACACTTTCTTTGCTTGCCGATCATACTTACCTCGCAATCGCTTCGTCGCAGACGCGCGTAGGTGTTATTTCTTTTCCGGGCGTGCTGTCGCGAGGTAGAAGAGGAGGATAGGTTAGCATCATCCGGTAGAACGACACGGGCGCGAAAGAAAGAATTGACGTACATGAGTAGTTGAGATCGTCGAAAGTGCGTTTTGCAAGTTGAGTATGGCGGAAGAGGGGGAGCATCCGGAGTGGAACACTGCTGAGAAGATATGTAAGTGTTGCCTAGAGCCCGCGCATTACCGGAACGACAATGCAAACTTTATCCCAAATTAAGAGATATGCGTTGGGTGCGTGCGATGAATTTCTTTTCCGCACTGGGTGATACCATACTTCTTGCATGTACTGTGTGGGTACTTCGAAGTACATGTGTCTTGGAGTGTGGTCAAGTGTAATGGGCATGGGTTGTAATCTGTAGAGCGTAACGGTTATGGGTTATAGGAGTAGATCCCTCCTTCAACATCTCTCTGGAAAGTTCCGTTCTACTTGTAGTCTGAGGTATAGCAGGGGCATTGAAGGGAGTAAATACTAGTGTAAAAGAGATAAATAAAAAGAACCTCTCCTCACAGCTGTGCACTAGCTGAGAAGGACTTCCAGGTATTCCTTAAACAGTAAGGCAATTTTGCGATGCGTCCGAAACGAAGGTGGCCTGGTTTTCCAAGCGAGAAACGTCGTGTCCGTCGGGATCCTTTCTTTGATCGACAAAATGCCATTCGACACTCTGAAAGTGGCAGGTCCCGTCCTCCTTCTACCTACAGAACGATGGAAGAGTATCTTGCCGAAGGTATTCCGATTGCTGAAGAAATGCAACCTAATGGCGGGGATATGGAGGATGAAGACCCCATATTTCCATTCGAAGGTCCAGAACATGATTTTATCGATGTTTCGTTTAACGAACAGGAAGCGGAAGGGGAAGTAGCGGCCGTTCCTCACGATGGGGCTGGAGGGGAGAGGAGAGCGGATAAGGAGACAGAGAAGGAAAGAACGAATATCTCCGTGAACTGGGCATCTATCACTGCACTTCTGATGAACACCGGAACGAGGCGGCTGAATAGGGAAATTTATGATTCATTTCGTTGGTTTATTTTGTGGTGAGCGTCAGCTGGGGCTCCATCGCCCTTTCTGAAAGTCACGTAGCCGAGTACACGTACGGTCATTAGGTTTCCGAGGCCTTCTGCTCGCAGTTCCATGTATGCAAAGACCACGGTGCATAATATCCCTGTCGAATTGAGTAAGTCAGGTGCTAAAGCGGGGACTGGGTCACATGCTTCGACTACTCACGCTCCCGTGGCAATTGTGAAGCCTGTGGGTAGTGGGCCCGCCTGGGCGTGTGCACGGGCGCTATGTTTAAGCTCTTGTAGGATGGGAGAGAATGTTCTGCACAAGGATTGAAGTCTAGACGTTCGTTGAAGTACTCCAGTATCGAAGACACGCCGATTGTAAAGAATCGCGCTTCAACGGTGTCTATCTTTCATGTCCCGCTGGAAGGTGGTGGAGTCCTCGAGCATCGCAAGAGGCTCAGACTAGCCGTTCGGGTGCGAGTGCGAAAGAATCTTAGGGTCCCCTTTGAGAGGAGCAAGCTCAAGATCGTCTCTGGAGAGAAGGGGGTTACGCTTGAAGGGTTAGTTGGAGAATACTCCATCTATGAGAAGTCCTGGGAGCAATTCAAGACATCAAGAATCTCGTTTGCTTTTCTCCAAGGAGATGTTTTGGTTGGGATGGATCCCTGTGAGGGTAGTGGCTCGAGTAAGGAGGCGGGAGACCACGCGTACCCTGCCTTTCGTTGTCTCGCCCATGATGGAGCGAGTGAAGACTATTGCATGGGTTTGGTGTTGATGAGCAGGGATTGTGAACCAGAAGATATCGGTCCTTCAGCCAGCTTTTATTGGGAACAATTATTGGGAATCCAGAGAGTGGGAAATGGTGACGTTGGTAGTGTAGCAGTGTGGGGGTCTACCTTTTCTGGGCGTCTCGTAGATGGACGTAGCTATTTCGTGTACCGGATGCTCCTGTATGCGAATGGATTTTATCATCGGCTGGGCGCAAAGGGGAGTATGGGGGGTCATTACATGTTTCCTCTCGATTTCCGCTGGATAAGCGGGGGGAAGTTGGTGTGATACGGCCGATGGCTCTTACCCCACCCGGATTATCCCCGAACGAATGTTTTTCTGTCCTAAGGAAGGACATAATACATGGCACGATAGAAGGTTTCGAGTGTGAGCTGCCAATGCCAAATGGGGAGAGTTTGGTAGTGTTCCCGGATGTGGTTGGTTTTATCGGAGACTCTCCTGCCGTTACCGAAACCCTTGATTTCCGGGGACACACTGCAGACGTGCCCTTTCATCTACGTACTTTCCATCAATATGATCCGTCTGGTGGGGTGGTAGTATATATGGGTACATCACAGAGAAGCATTCGGAACATCCGTCATTTAGTCGGTGCAGACTGCGAACACATGCCGTATGGGGTTGCAAAATTCGGACGAAGGATTTGAAAGCCCTCCGGATGCAGGAAAATGAGGACATAGAAGATGATAAGAGGGCTTTTCATAAACTGAGCGTATCGTTGCAGCAGGTGCAGGGGTCTGTACCTGTGAATATGCTAGGATTCCCTGTTGTTCCCTGCGATCTGGACCCCTACTAGTCATTTTTCGTTGCTCCAGCTAATGTGTTTCTCGGTTTGGCTAATAATGTGATATGCTGTGTTCTCGCTTTGGTTTCTCCCGCAGTTCGAAATACCTGTGAGGTATTGGGAAAGGATTCATTGAGAATGAACGCCTTGGTGTATCAGAATCACTTGTTTAACTCAAACTCGCATCGGTTGAATACCATGAACATCTCCTCTATGTACAGTTTTCTGTTGGTGGCTCCAATGTGCTTTCCAAACGCTGTTCATATTAAGAGCTTTGCTAAGAATGATATTTTATCAAGAGTTCTGTCCCTTTTGGAGGATTTCCAAGTACTTGTGGCATCCACCCAGTACGAACCGGATATTTAGCTTGACGGCAAAGGCGCCTTTGATTGAATATGAGAGGGATGGAGGGATACCCAGACTGAGGCAACTAAAAGCTCTGGCAGTTAATTATGCGAGGAAGTTGCACCAAATCTGTTTGTTGAGTAATGAAGCTCGAAGAGAGCTGGATAATCCTAGCGTTCACCGCTTGTTGGAGATGTATCTGCATTCGCTACCCAAATTTGGAATTATAACACAAGTTGAGGAACTGGTGTTCGAGGCAGCGCATCAACCCATGAGGCCAGTGACAACAAAATCGAACCATAATAATGCCCAATTTCAAGCAATGGAGCATTTACTCTCTAATGACTGGAAATCCCGGCTATGCCTAGAGACGGAAAAGGTGGGGGATGATGGTTCGGGGTTGACCGATCTGACGTTGCGGAATGTATTGCTTTTATTGGGGCATGGCGGTCCCGTTACAAAATACGAATAAGGGAACATGCCGTGAGGCGCTTCCGGCCCCCGTGTTGCGAGAACTCAGAGATACCGGTCGAAATATGTTGACGTCCAATCGAAAGGTGGAAAAGGTGTGGGAGGGTCCGGATAGGTCGCAAGGAGTGGTTAGTATGGAAGAAAGGGGTGAGGGTGTGGAGGAGGGGATGAAAGTGTTAAGGGCTTGAATGGAATTGGTTATTGACTGCGAAGTGGATGAAATAAGCTCGGTACGTTTCCGTCGGGCAGATTGATGCTCTTACGCGGTATCGCTAGATGTGCATCGGAGGGAAATGTATGTCATAACTCGCGGGAGTTTGGTTGTTGTCTCAGTGTGTACACTGATGCCGACTTGAGAAGTGCTGAGGAAATGGTCATTGTGCCCCATGAGGCTGACCATACTTCGTTGGCTCTGGAGGGTAATGCATCTATTGGGGGTAACAATTAAGTTTGGTCGTGGGAGTGAAGCAGGTATGGTGAAGGTCTTTTCTTTATGCAAGCCATGCTCCCGGGTTGGCGAACGGGGAGTTGTAGTAGGAGCCGGGTCTAGCGGAATGTTTCTACTGGAGTTGGGGGATTATGTACGACATGTCATGAGCGTGCATGATTGTAAGGCTGAGAAGTCCCGAGGTGGTAATAACTTAGAATGAGTAGTTCAGGGTGGTGGGGAGTAGTGAGACATTCTGTGTCTATAGAAGAGGGCGGCATCTATCAATTCTACGGACGTATGGAAGGATATCCGTTGAGACGCGGGTAGGTGATTCGTATTCCATTCTATATATAAAGTTGCTTATGGGCTTGGTACGCATGTAGGCGTATATTATTCATCGTTTCGGATCCAATTGTTCCCGAGAACACGTCCTCCCGGTGTGAGGGAGTGGGCGATTAGAGCATATTCCATAGTGCACAATAAGTGCCATAAGACGTTACAGGCGGGGCCTTAGGACATGTATAACTTCTCTCCCATAGCTATAGTCCTCAAAGAGACGACTGTGAAGAAAGAATGAGATGTCACCACCCTAACTGATCGAGTACCGCCACTCGAGATTTCAGAGTTTGCAGTTATCTTAGTAATGAGATTGTGATCTGCAGCAACGTTTTCTTTGCCGTGTTCAAGGTAGCGGGGATCGTTGATTAGTAACCATCCAGGAACTGATCATCAGCCGCGTTCATGTCGCGGAGTACCATGTCACGGGATCGAGAATCTGGTCGTTTGCGTAAGGTCTGTCCCCGTGCCTGTTGCGCTTCGTATGGCGCGGCAGCAGTTTCGTGATACATCGTCACTTGCGGAGAGGGTGAACGATCAGGCAGGGGCCTCGGAACTGTCCATGCATGAGATGGAATGTCATTGTAGGGAGTATGTGCCGTGGCTGTACACGCGGTTTCCGGCGCCAAACGCAACGATAAATGGCTCGCTGCACTGATTATTAAATTTTGGCAGTGTTTCTACAGAGGAAGTTGTGAGCTGCGATCTACAGGGTGGATGCCATTCTAAATGAACATGTCCACGTTTGGCCGGGCTGCACGGAGGCCGACTCAAATACCCGTACAGGCTCGATGCAAATAAACTTGGTCCAGCCGTCACCCGGATGTCTTTCAGCGCGGCTGCCTTTTCCACGGAAGGGTTCCACACAACCCCCTCTGGAAAATTGGCCATGTTCTGGGCCAGACTGGGTTACGGGATGGACATGTCGTCAAGCGCGTTGATGTGCACCATCTCCAGCTCCTTCCCGATCGTCGCCAGGGCTTTCTGCACCTTTCGGAATCTGGGCCATTGTTATCTCTGCACGAAAGCTTGTCGTACTCTGGCAGCGACACTGCGGATGGGTCACATCTGAAGTACGAATACAACGCCGTTTTGAACGAGAACGCAGCCTCGTCCTCGTTCGTGACGGTCATCTGCACGGACAACCGATCACCGCAGGATGATGGCTTGACAGCGTACGCAAACTCAAACCGAATCGGTCATTTAATCTCCCAGGTCTCCTCCGAACCCGAGAGCACGAACCTGGCCGCCTGGCCGGCGCGCGCATCCAAGCCGACTTAGGACTCGTCATGCGTCCAGACGGTGTTCCGTGCGAAGCAATTCTGCAGCAGGGCGCCTTCCTTGCCGAACTGCAGGAAGCAGATAGGGATGCCGCCGCGGATGGTCCTCGGGAAGTTTTAGATGACTGTTCGCAACGTGTAGATCTTTCCCTGGTCGGAGGCGTCCGTCCAGCTTCTTCGTGCCCGCCGAAGTGGAGGATTGTTATGGTGGAGCTTCCAGCGGCTTTGAAGGCCATTGCTTTTGGGCTCCATTTTGGGGCGCCGGTCGATCGGGTCTGCTCGTGTATTATGATGTTATTCTTCGTTTCAATGCCTTCATGATGAAAATTGCATAATCAGACTAGAGATTCGACAATGCCTCCAGCAACGGAACGATTCTAATGTTCATACGATTAACCCAGATCTTGAGGGACGCCTTTTCCTTACTCTTACATCTTTGCGAGACTTTATATTGCCTTCAAATCGGCTACTTGATATTATTCACGACCACCACGCTGGTCATGTATGAAAATTAAAAAATGGTAGGTAGCAGCAGAACCCCCTAGAAATAAACGAATTATATCTTTCTTTCTTGTGGAAAACGTAAATCACTTTGCAAAACACTGTATTTTCAACGAAAGCTTCCATAGTTCAACGTGGCAGATCGCGAAGTCGCCATGCTCGGGGTGTGTGAGTTCGAAAACCGCTGGTACGAACGAGCTACTAGAGGACGAAATGTATTGACTAAGTGAAGCTGGTCGGGATCCAAAGAGGATCCAATCCATCAAATGACTTCTTTGGTTGACCACCTGCGGGTTTATTGAGGGCGTTCTTAATTGAGCTTAATTGCATGGCTGTCCAGGTAAAGCTGTAATCCCAGGCCAACCTTGTCATGGAGCTAACAGTTGTATGCTTAGTGTGAACGGTGAGACCGGGGGGTAATACCAGTTAGAAGTTGTTTTTTTGTTTTTATTTATTATAATAATTATTTTCCGAACACCTACCCCTCCTGACCTAATTCCGATTCCGCTGACAGGCATAAGTAACCATGTTCATTTATGACATAAGAGTTCGCAGCTAAGTGCTGATGTATGGCATGTTCCTCCTGTAAATTTTGTACACTCTGTGCAATCTAAGATTTGTCCCCTTCTAGTGGAAGAGCATCTGTTTCTGCGCTCTGCTATTGTTTTAACCGATGAAACAAAACCAGAGCGGCGTCATCGCGATCTGAAAAGTAGCGCATACTTCCTATAACTACAGGAGCAGATTATCCCCACACTCTTTGGCTACCTCTACACTCTGCCGCCAGCAACCCGCCCTTTCATTTTGTACGTAATGGAACCACCATCCCTGCCCGATCTCTCCTTCAATGCCACCGTTGAGCTGTACTATGAGATGCAAAAAACCATGGCCCGAAAGTAAACGTATGGTGGCCGGCCGCCATCCACAAATTGCAGCTCGTCAGTGACGAAAGGGCCTCAAATCTATCCGGAAACAATCAGTTCAAGGGAAAACACTGTTTTCCTTCGACTTCTACTCAAGTAATGTTTAAAAACAAATAAATGCTCCGCCTCAAAACTAACAACAGACACAAATGGCGTCTACAAGTTCCGAAATCCGATACCGTATCGTCCACTTCGTCTTCAATCCCCTTCAAACGAGATGATGACGACGAAAACTGATAAAAGATTATCCGCAACATGTCTGCAGTTGAGAAATGTTTCCCCCTACTCTACCTCGGACATAAAATTCAGTCTCTGCTCAAAAAATCTCCAATTATTCCTGCAAGACTAAGTGGTGCGGAAAATCGTAGTGGATACACTCTATACTCACAAGGTGCACTACAGAAGCATGCAGACTGTTCCCTTCTTCAGTTTGACTGCATCTGCGATCTCATCCGAAACCGAATGACCCACGACATGTCGTTCAAGCCACAGTATGAAGAATCCTCCTTCACCATGCACCCGGAAATCGTCATCGAATTCGACAACTTTGACTCCTTGACCAGGGTGTTCGGCACCACTTCACAGACTCTAGTCAGTGCAACCGTAATGAAACAACACAATGAACCAGGAGACGATGCGGTATCGTCCATTCGTATACTCGGGGCCCTCGTCCTCAACGGCCGAGACAGGGAATCCCCTATGTTCTTAACAATTGGAGAGAGCATCCCATACCATCTGCATCCAGACTTACCTCCAACCACTACTAGCACTACGGAAGCAGCTTTTTCCGCTATATGTCGCGAATCGACGGACTGGAAAGATATGGCGTCAGAAATCATGTACCCCTTGAGAAGAAAACAGTCCGAATGAGCGAGCTCATAGTAGCAGCAGCGGTCTGCAACAATTCCACCATTCAAAGCACCTGCAATAGTAAAATAAAATTCTCCCTTGCATGGAGAGCAGAATCACCTGCAAATATGAACCGGATTTTCACTCCGAATCCAAATCCGCATGATATCCTCGGAACGGTACAGGTTTACATACCTTTTATACCCGTTAGGAGGAGAGAACACTGCCAAGAACTTCATTCTTCACTTCAATCGTCCCTTAATTCGACTTGAAAAACACCTCTCCAGGATAAGGTGTGCCAGTAGGTGCGCCCCTTACCATTTTAGTACCCAATGTTTAGAACTCCCACAATTAAAGGACTCTCACATCCACCAACATAAACTCGACAAAACGTTTACATGACAAGTGACAGCAACTTCGGCAGCTTGTCCTTCACACTGTTCGCCTCCTACACCACTTCGGCTTCAGATTCCTCATCAAAATTCGCCTTATTGCGACCCATCTCATGGAAGACCAGCGCAAACTCATACACAACCCGAAGGGAATCCTTAGTCACATAAAAGTAGGTCACAGCAGGCTTCGATTGCATGTATGCTATAAAACACTTCAGAGCAAGTCCAACAAATTCACATGCCTCTCCATGATACGCAACATTCCATCCCCGGTTAATAGTTTCTTCTTATAGACCGTGAAAACATATCGCAGAGGGGTATCCAACTCCGGAAAGTCCTCACGAAGCTTCATCCACATCCCCTCGTTCTTGTCAGAAGAATGCACCTTCTCCAATCACTCCGTACCCATACTCGAGGAAGCATCTGGAAAAGCAGAATAATCTACTCCAACGTCCAATTCTAGTGACCATACAATCGCCACATCGGCCTGAGGCGACCATATGAAACCAAACTCCCGGAATATCTCCCGACGAGAATTTTCCCTTGCCTTATAGAACAGGGAAGTTGCAATCCTGTACACCCGTCGCGTTACCGCCGCCCTAACCGCATCGTCTCCAGAACGCGCCACGTCCACCTGATTTTTCTTCCCTGGTATAGTTCCAAGACCGCCCTTTGTCTCATCCAAAACGGTCTCAACAAGGTTCCTCTTAAGGAGTCCACCAGATAACCAACTCGGTCTATAAGCCTTATCCTAGCTAGACGCCCCCGTTACCCTAACAGCTCCAATAATCTCATCCCCAATAGCGACACTTAACAGCTTCAGGATGAGAGAACGGTTCAATTGCTCAAGTCGTCCAAAGGCAAGAGAGGAGGATGCACTTGCCACTCTCTCATTACGCTGACGTGCCCAGAACATTGCTTCTACCACCGGGATACTATTTGCAACCTCCTCAGAATACAAAGGTACATCACTCGCTTCCTCAAAAGAGTCAGAAACCCAATCTATCAACTCTGAACATACGATGTGCTGCAGAAAACTTCCACTGAACACAACCTCCACAGAACTCCCTAGTTCTTCTTTCCGCACCTCTCCATCCTTCACCCGCTTACCAGCAGCAGCAGAATAGAGCAATGTCTTACTTTTTTGCTCTAACGCCTTCATCTGCACAGACTGCTGCATCATCACGCTTCTCATTTGTCCATCCCCTGTTGAAGCATCTTCTCCGACTCGGAAAATAGGCTCTTCATGATGCAAACAATTCCCGTCTGGGATTCTTTCACCACCAGCTGCATCATGGAGGTACCAAGTGATGCAGACCCAAGTTCTTTAAAAATGTAATTACCGTCCCGACCTGCTCCACGACTAGCACTAGCTGGTTCAGTCAAGGCCTCCTCCCTCGGCTCATCCAGTTGGGTACCCCGCCTAGCCTGCAACACAGATGCATCTACAACCTACGCATCTCGCGGTGTACCGCTAACCTCTGCACTGAAAGCCTGCATCTCACCATCGCTTCTGGCAGCTAAATCAATGTCACCTGCACCTGCACCAATTCCATCCGCCCGCCTGTTTTCCAACGCGGACCGGCCGGAGAGTTCGGCCCAATCTCATCCTCTGGTTCCCCATCGGATTCGCTCTCCTCTCTCTCTAGACCCCGCTTTTCTCCCAACAATTCTCGCTACGCGCCCGCAGCACCCCGAGCCGCTTGTATGAATATTTCGCGAAGTTCACGTCTGGGGTTCTCACTCTCGGAAGCCCTGGGGGACACCTCTATTGACCGTGTACAATCCCCCCACTCACCTCCCCGCCCAACCGCGCGATGTGTCTTACGCCTAGACCCTTTAGATGGCATCCATCATCCAGGAAATCACCAAAAGTATACGAAACAGATGTGAGAGGGAGATGGACATAGAGAGAGAATATAAGGAAGGGTAACACGTTCTAAGTTCACACAAAACCACATCCTCGGTCTCAACCGAGGTTTCCCGAACGTAATATAGACTAGGCCAGGTTTTTCACTTTCGAAACTGGTGACTGCATACCTACAGTATAATCCGCTTACGGATATGCCCAGATATGTGTCCCCCTCCATGCATAATGCGGTCTCTACGCCATACAAAATGTATCGTTCACTTCCGTGCTTCGGAAAGATTACAGTACATTGCAAGGTCGTATTTTATTTCCACAGAACATTTAACTGTTTTTCGTATTGTAAACGAGATAAGCGCAGACGATGGGAACAGCGGTGTAATCTAGTGTCTACAGATAATCAAATCTACGCAAAATCACTTGGTGATGGCGGAGTAGCGGGATATCAAGTTCTGGGCTTTTTCATAGTAGGGGACAATGTAATCAGGTGTGGGCCACAAAAATCTTTTATTTTTCAGTATAAAATGATTTCGTATGACCAGGCATCGTCTATTATGGTGTTCACAACTTTTACCACAAACAAGCTAATTGTGGCGCTCCATAAAACTAGAAAGTGGCGTCGTGTGGCGCAAGGCGTTTTATA